>CM076570.1:644100610-644356988 GCA_034641835.2 Pinus albicaulis | reverse complement strand
GAAAATTTCCTATAAAAAATCAAATTTTTATTGCTATGGACCTAAGCCCCTTGGGCTAAGTCCTAAACCACTTCCCCCCACATGCCCATGTGTTAAAGCCAAACGCCAAAGCTTTTCGGCGCTAATCGCATCACAAATATCCAACGGTGCATAACTTTGAACCATTACAAAGCTCCGATTGCGATTAGCCTTTCATATAAAACCCTCCGATCATATTATTTCCTCATATAACCATAGAGCCCGCAATCGGGCCATAAACCATTGAAAAATCCCTCTCCGATCAATATTTTCCTTTGTAAACCCAAAAACCAACTTTCCGAAAGTTTTAAATTGAGAACTTAAAACCACGTGATAAATACAAATGGGTTGATTGAAAAGAGACGATTGTGCAATCGCAATCGGAAACAACACAAATGGGTTGATCGGAAAGACCAGGCTCAATGGCCCGATTGCGATTGGCCCTTGTCTTTATACTCCCGGGCATATTACATTCCGTGAAAACCACCGACCCCGTAATCGGGTGCCTATTTCCTTTACTTATATATATTTTCCGCCCGATCCATTATAACTTGTTTTATTTGCAAAACTTTGGTTTTCATATGTTTAAGGGTTTTTCCACCGGTTCGTAGGTCGAAGCAATCCTGACCGTTGATCTAGTCCTTTGATCCAATGGCCTGCACTCAATTGCATCACAAACTTTCAATCACATGCGTTTTTGTTGCGCTCTCGATTTCCGATCCCCGATTAAATCCCGACCTTTGATCTTGTTCTCAAATCGACGGCCTGCGCTCAATCGCAAAGTTCCCTCCGATCGCAATCGCAAACCTTCCCGTCTCACCCCCGATTGCCGATCCCCGATTCAATCCTGACCGTCCATCTGTTTTGCGATCCGACGGCCATCGCACACCCTTGCGATCCCTCCGATTCATTCCATGCCGTCGATTTGGTCCTCAGATCAATGGCCAGCGCTCAATCACAAAGGGCTCAATCACAAAGTTTCAATCGCATATTGTTGTGTGACCTCCCCGATTGCGATCCTCCGATTAGATCTGGACCGTCCATTTCTCGCCTATCCAACAGTCCTTATTCCCTTTGATCGCAAGTCTTACCACCATTTCAAAACCCTCCGATTCACTTTCCGCCGTTGATCTGATCTGCAGATCAACGGCCAACGCTTAATTGCATCGCTGCGTTTCAATCGCATGCACTTACCTTCCACCCCCGATTGAGATCCTCCGATTAGATCTGGACCGTCCACGTGTCCAGATCAGACGGTCCAAAACCACCCCGCCTTATTTCTTCTCCCCGCTCTCATTTTTTTTGTTTTGCGCTGATCTCCACCGTTAGATGTTTTTATCCAACGGCTATGCTCCTCCCCCGCCATCTGAAGAAGTTTAAACCTATTTTCCGCAGGATTTCTTAATTGTTTTGTGTTTGATGCAAGTGTTCTAAATGGTTTTCTATTGTATAACGAAGAAATTCCAAGGGCTGGGAATGACGATTCTCATGCCCTCGTTTCATTACAGAGAAGCCATTTCCGGGGCTCTATTCCATGTTTCGTCAGTACTCTATGAGTATTGATGCCGTAAAGCCCAGTGCGGGTCTGCACATCGACAAGACACTGTTTTAAATTCAAACACAGTTAAAGAGTATCAGTTTTGAAGACAGAGCACAACAGATGAAGATTGAAGACAGTTTTTATGGGGATTACGGCTAAGAAAGTTATTAAAAGCCTAATCCCCAATCTAAAACACAGTTTAAAAGAAAACCTAAAGTGTTTTATCAGACAGAAAGCCTCCACCGCCACATCTGAGGCAAATTGATTCCTCAGCTACCACCGAGCCACCTGTTGTCTCAAAGCATTCAAATAGAGGTCGAAGTTGTTGAAGAAAATATGATATTCGCCTCCAGCACAGCCAAGAAATTACTCCACACAGCGTACAGAGCATCAAAGTCAAATAAAGCTCCCACTGAGCTTTGATATTTATTGTAAACAGTTAATACAGTGTTCCACCTGTGAATTTCTTCATCGAGCCTCTCAAAGGGCCGAGAAGTCTTCACTCTGCATTAATTATCCTTGAGATATTTTGTTAAAATCTCACCTCCTCATCTTCCTATAAATACCTCAGAAGAAGATGAGAAATCGTTGGTTGCAGAACTTTGAAATACACTTGAGCTCGAGACTTCTATTTGTACATAGTGTTCACTGGCCCTTGAAGCTCTGTTTGTGCTAGAGTAGTTAGGTTGAATAGTGAAGATGATTGCTGAACTGAAACATTGGACTTGAAGATTGTAACTGGTTTGACATCAATATAAAATTTGTTTCTTGGGATCCTGGTCTTTATCACTGGTGAAGTGCTTCTTTCTTTGTTAATCGTTTTCCTTCTATGTATGCCATATTGTTCATTTTTCCTCTGTAAAGAACAGTTTAAACAGGGTTAGGATTTTCTGTATAGCAGTAACCTTCTCTGGCTGAGAAATATTTATCTTAATGTTTTCTTCAGATTTGTTTATTTAATAATGATTCAATACAGTTTAAACAGTTAGGAATGTTGGCGTTCCCTCGTCCTTATGTTTGCTCAAACATTGTTCTCGAATGTTATTTCCATTATTTGCTATTAAAGTTAGACTAGAGAAGATATGGTTTGCCCTGATTCCTAGATTCTTTTCTCCAAAGGCAGATTCTGAAAGTTTCCCTTGGTGTTGACTGAAAGCAGACTAGGTTTAAAAGTACTTTATCTGATCTTAAGTTACACTCTGTTTTTCTTATGTGTTTTCATACTTTCTGAAGGTAATTATGTGGATTACTGGATTGTTTGTCAATTAAGCTGCTTTAATAAGAACTTGCCCAAGAAGTATATGGTTAGCCCTGTCCTTGGTTGGTTTTAAAACAGTTACTTAAAAGGCTTTTCTTGTTTGGACTGACTATAAATCCTCTGAGAAATTATTATCAGTTTCCACCCCTCCAACATTTTAATGTTTCCATTTCATCATTTTAATCTCAATAATCTTGTGGTATATATGACTTGCCCCTTGGATCACACTTGATGTTGTTGTTCAATTAAAGCCCGGATATGACTCCATAGCCCAATGGACTAAAAACCAGCGTTATATCTATCTATCTGCCAAAACTGTTCTATTTGCTTGCAACTTCTCACTTTTGAAACTTTTTGCACTTAGGAATTTCTCCTCAAGTAACATTTCATGCTCAACCATCCAAAACAAAACAAAACCCTTGGCCTGCATAACTAGCCTAATATCATTACCTTAAGCTTTTCAAAGACAATATCCATCTTTGTACATATTGGAGAGATCCCTCTCCGGATTCAGGAGGGCTAGATCCTAGAATCCAAAAGTTGGTTGAAATGATGTTAACTATGTGATTAGACTCTCCCAATCTTGCTAATAAATTACAGAGACCTAACATTTCTGGCGACTCCACTGGGGAGACTGAGTGTTTTTAATACCTTTTAGAGGCCTCAAAAAACCCTTTATTCGAGAACATTTTGAGAATAAAAAGCAGCGGCCTCAGAAAACCCTTTATTCGAGAACATTTTGAGAGTAAAAAGCAGCCTTTTCAAGCACTGCCTAATATAGGTAATCATGATGGAACTTGTTTGAATCAGTGACAAACTAGGAAAACCCTAGGTTTCTCTTAAGACTTCATCTAACCTTGAAAAATCAGCTGGCTTAGCCATAAGAGTAGACTACCTTTGTCTCGCAACCTTAGCTACGTTTTGAAACAAAGTTAGGATATTCTTAACAACCACAAAACTGAAAAATGACTTAGAAAAACCTAAAAATATTTCAGATAGGAATTAAATAAACATGGTGGTGGACCATAAGACCTTTTACCTCTGAAAGGAGCTAAAAATTTCCACTTGGCGACTCCACAATCCTAGCAGACCTTAAGACTCCTCTGGGAAGAACCCTTATCATTATAAAATCATTCAAACTCGGTTAGAGGACTGTGGGATTTAAAAATTGTAAAAACAGATTGGTTAACCTCTCCAAGATTGTCATATCTGGTTGAACTTTTCTTGTTTTAGGTCTAAACAACATAGCATAGTGGCTTCTAAAAAGATTCACACTAGAGCCCACCCAGACCCTAACCCACCTGAGATAGTTGATAATCCAGAAAGTATCCTTTGGAAGTCTCTTAAGGTTAAATTATTAACTGTTTTCAGATCACCCTTGAGAGCTAATTCAGTCCCTGAAAATCTTTCAGCTCTGCAACAACCACAAGCTGACTTAGTGAACCCATTTAGGACTAGGTCATTTGGTGATATAATCCAGTTAGACTCTGAATCTTCACTTTCATCTCCTGAAACAAGTGAACATCCTGGTAGCAGGGAAACAACACCTCCTGATTTACATTTCCTTCACAATTTAGGTGTCTCTCATCCAAGATCATCTCAGCAGTCTACTCCTGGTCCATCCACTTCTACTCACCCTACATCCACTGTTCAAACCACTTCACCTCAGCCCACTTTCCCTTCTGTGAATCCACCTCCACCTCCTACCATGGCAACATGGTATGCTCCCTTAGTCCTTCCTGTACCATTAGTCAATCTTCCACAGGACTATCAGTCCAAAATTCCATTATATGATGCTAGTAATACTATAACAGCATCTCAACATGTGGACAAGATGAATGACTACTTTGACAGAAACGAAATTGATGATGATTCTGTCAAGTTGAGACTATTTGCTCAAAGTTTTGGGGGAGAAGCAAGAAAATGGTTTAAAGGTTTAACCCCCCATAGTATTAACGATCTCCAAGCCTTCCATCAAACATTCTTAAACAAATGGGAAGTGAGAAAGAATCCTCTCCAAGTCCTTGTTGACTATAACAATCTCCATAGGAACCCTGGGGAAAGTGTACAATCTTATTGTACCAGATTTAACAGCGTCTATAATGCACTTTCCCCTGAACTAAAACCTCCTCAGGGCTCAGCTTTAAGCAAATTTCCTGAAGGGTTTGATCCAAACATGACCTATTCACTCAGAGAAAGAGTTTTTGCAACCCTTGAAGATATGCAAAGAGGTGCTCTTTCTGTGGAAGTTAACCTTATGGAGAAGAGAGCGAGGATGAAAGTGGAGAAGAGAGTATCTTTTAGAGAGGAATCCACACCTTCTACTTCCAACTCAAAAATGGAGAGAATGATGGAAGAAATGATGAAAGAGATGAGCATAATTAAGAGAGCACAAGAAAATCAAAATCAAACTGCTCCTCAAAATAGGAACCAGAATCAGAATCTTAGAAGGAACCAACCTCCAAACAGACCCAGGGAAGATGATCATCAGATCACCCCTCCCTTTCATGAAAACTATGTAAGTGAGGTTGAAGAAACGGAAGACATAACAGAGGAAGAGGATATCAACATGTTTGGGGAAGAGGATGATGACTTTGAGGTCCATTATGATAATAAACAAGGTCTTTACACACCTTACGACGACAAAAGAGATGATAATGAAAATTATTATCAGGACATGGAAAATGTCGTCATAGAACCTCAAAGAGAATATGACCTTAGAAGCAAGACCAGTCAACAAGCCCCTAACACCAAAACCTCTAACAAATCCTCTCAAAGCAGCACCGCAGCTAAACCCAAAACAACCAAACAAAAAGACAAAACAATGGCTGTTAATTCTGATAAGGATAAGGAGAAAAACACTCAAAATTCTGAAAAACAGAGTGAAGACATCAGCAGTACTAACACTTCAGCTAGTACTCCTTCTACAACAGTTGTGTCAAGTAAAACAAATCAGCAAGCTGTAATTGTTGATAGAGTGACAGCTAATAAGGTTGAAATAAGTGCTTCAAAGAATCAAACCCCTTTCAGCCTAGAACAGGAAATCTTAAAGATCAAAATCTCTGTTCCATTAACTAAGTTAGCTGCCCAACATGTATATAGGAACCAAATTTTGAAGGCTTTAAATATAGAGGAGAATGGAGATACAGTTAATCTTAGTGACGACCTACCAGAGTTGATTTTTGGCCCTAAGATTGAAGGAAAGTTTCAAGAAGGACCAGTTCCTCCCTTTTATGTGAGTTTGAACATTCATGACAAAATTCTACACAACGCTATGCATGATTCCGGGGCTTCTCATAATTTAATGCCTAAAGCTGTGATGGAGAGCCTTGGTTTAGAAATTACCAGACCCTACGAAGACCTATACTCCTTTGACTCAAATAGAGTAAAATGTCTAGGATTGATCAAAGACCTCTGTGTTAACCTAGCCCAGATTCCAGCCAAATGTTTACTCATGGACATTGTTGTGGCTGATGTCCCCCAAAAGTATGGAATGCTATTATCAAGATCCTGGGGAGCTAAGTTACAGGGGACTATGCGGATGGACATGACATATGCGACCATCCCGGTTTTCAATCAGACCAGAAGACTTTACAGGGAGTCTCATATGCAATACACGGTTACAAGTCAAGACAGACCACGAAACTCTCCTATATATTCTGTCAATACAGGCCTTGATTCTTTTATCATGTTTAACAATGAAACTCTTAGTGAACAAGTCACTTTAACAGAATTAAAGGCTGACAGGGAAGAAGAGTATAATAACGCGGAAGTGTCCAAACAGTTTGCCACATGTGAAAACATTAGTAAACAAAGCATAGGTCTTGATTTACCGGTTATGAGTCCATTGTTTTTAGGACTTAACAACCTAGAAAATACCCCTAACGTTTCTGGCATCATCCCTCGATCTATTGAAGAATTAGAGGAGTCAAAAAAAATTCAATTGGGTGCTGCTAATCATGAACAGTCAGAAGGCACCATAGTTAAAAAGGACAATCGCCAAACAGACGAAACCGAAGACAGTCCTTTATGGAGTATGTATTTTGATGGGTCATGCACTAGAAATAATGTTGTTGCAGGGGTTTGGATCATTAACACTGAAAACAACCACACAGAATGCATCTCATGCAAATTAAACTTTCAGTGTTCCAACAACATAGCAAAATATGAATCCCTTCTCTTAGGCTTGCATCTCTTGAAGAAATTAGGAGCCAGAAGAATTAATGTGTACGGGGATTCTGAGTTAATCATTAGGCAAGTCAATGGGGAGTATAATGCAAATCATCCCAGACTTAGAGCCTATCGAAATGATGTCATGGATCTGTTGACAACATTTGAGGAGTCAAACCTGAGTTTCATCCCAAGGAAAAAGAACATTATGGCCCACAATTTAGCTTTTGTGGCCAGGACATGTCTAACGCCATATGAGACTGGAGACAACACAACTCCGATAAAATTTATACCGGCAGTGCCTGATAACGAAAAATATTGGCAAGTGTTTAACAATGACAAACAAATAGAAGACTTCATGCAATTCAGAAATGAGTTCGAACTGCACAGTTCAGATTCAGATTATGATACAGACTGCGGTGAAGAAAACCTTCTTGGTGAAGAAGAATCGTCTCCTCAACCTGCCAATATTAACCTATTGTCTAGCAAACTTAGGAGCAAAACAGAATTAAGTGCAGAGTTAGAAACACAAGAATTACAAACTCTACATTCTAAAGATGAAAATTTGCCAAGTGGTCTAACGCCTTTAGAGGAGTTGTTCGATTTTAACGATGTGGCCAATAAACCAAAACTGGAACCTGTAGAGACTGAAGTAGAGGAGTGCAATATAGGCAGTGAGGAAAAACCAAAAATGATCAAACTGTCCAAAACTTTGCCAGCTCACATTAAACTCAAATACATAGAGCTGTTCAAAGAATTTTTTGATGTTTTTGCATGGAGTTACGAAGATCTTAAATCCTATGACACTGAAATAATACAGCACAAAATCCCTCTTAAAGAAAACCAAAAACCATTCAAACATAAACTGCGCAGAATAAACCTTGTCCAATTGCCATTGGTTAAGAAGGAAATCATGAAGATGCACGATGCTGGCATTATTATCCCTATTAGATATTCTGAGTGGGTATCTAATCTGGTGTCCGTTAGGAAGAAGACTGGAGAAATCAGGCTTTGTATAGACTTTAGAGACTTAAACAAAGCTTCGTTAAAGGATAACTACCCTTTACCAAAAATGGATCACATTTTACAAAGGGTGGTGGGGTCTAAAAGGATTTCGTTGCTTGATGGCTATTCAGGGTATAATCAGATTTTAGTTCACCCTGCTGATCAATTAAAGATAGCTTTCACTACTCCATGGGGCACTTTCATGTATGCGAAGATGCCTTTTGGTCTAATGAACATTGGAGCAACCTTTCAGAGAGCCATGGACATAGCATTCTCGGAAGAATTGGGCTTCTTCATCATTATCTATCTAGATGATGTCACTGTGTTTTAAAAAATAGATGAAGAACATTTAGAACATTTAAGAAAATTTTTCGAGAAGTGCAAAAGGTTTGTAATATCTTTAAACCTTAAGAAGACACTATTCGGTCTCCAAGAAGGTAAGCTTCTTGGACACATTATTTCAGAAGAGGGTATAAAGATAGATCCAAAGAGGATTGAGGCTATATTGCAAATCTCTCATCCTCGAAATATCAAAGAGTTGCAGTCTTTCATTGGAAAGATTAATTTTTTGAGAAGGTTCATCCCTAACTTGGCAGAGCTCCTTAGAAATATCACAAACATGTTGAAGAAGGAGCAAGGGATAAAATGGACCTTGGAAGCAAAGACATCCTTTGAGCTGGTGAAACAAGCATTAACCAAAACACCGGTTCTCATAAGCCCTGATTTTTCAAAAGATTTTTATATCTTCTCATTTGTGTCAGAACATACCATTGCTGCTGTCCTTTTACAGAAAAATCCACAAGGACAAGAGCAGCCTATTGCATTCTTTAGCAAGGCATTGAGGGATGCCCCTTTGAAGTATAATATTATGGAAAAGCACGCTTTTGCTTTGGTTAAAGCATTGAAAGACTTCAGAGTATACATCCTTCACTCACACATCATTGCCTTTGTCCCTAATTCGGTGGTTAAAGACATTCTAACACAGGACCCAGATGGTAAGAGAGGTAAGTGGATTGTTGTTATTCTCGAATATGATTTAGAGATAAAACCCACTAAACTCATCAAAGGCCAAGGTCTAGCTAGATTAATGGCTGAGTCCAATTTTGAAGTTCTTGATATTAATATGATTAATGCTTTGGACAGCCAAGAAGAATTCTCAACTCCCATTATTGAAAACCATTTTATGAATTCTCCTTGGTATGTTGATATCGTTTATGTTTTTCTTAATTTAAATACACCTCCTGGTTTGTCGAAAACAAAGGCAAGGTTCTTAAAACTGAAAGCAGTAAACTATTGCATTGTAGATAGGTGTCTTTATTGGAAAAATGCTAGTGGTATATTGCTTAAATGTTTGCCTGAGTTTGATGCAGAGAAGGTTAAGCGGGAATTTCATGAAGGAGAGTGTGGAGGCCATTTGTACTGGAAGTCAACAGCCAACAAAATTTTGAGGGCTGGTTTCTATTGGCCCACCCTTTTTCCTGATGTTCACAAAATGACAACTACTTGCCATAAATGCCAATTGTTTGAGGGCAAGAGAAAATTATTACCCCTTCCTCTGCATCCAATCACTGTTGAAGCTCCTTTTCAATAGTGGGGACTTGAATTCATAGGTGAAATCCATCCCTCATCTTCTGCCCAGCATAGATGGATCCTTACTGCCACAGACTATTTCACTAAATGGATAGAAGCCATTCCTTGTAGGCAAGCCAATGATTCAGTTATTATAAAGTTCATAGAAACCAATATCCTCTCCAGATTTGGCTGTCCTACCAAGATCATCATAGATAATGCAGCAGTGTTTGGATCAAAGAAAATGGTTGACTTATGTCATAAATACCAGATAACACTAGGGCATTCCACAGCCTATTACCCTCAAGGTAATGGACTTGCAGAATCTTCCAATAAAAGCTTAGTGAACATAATAAAGAAACTGTTGGAGGACAATAAAAAGTCTTGGCACACAAAGCTAGTCCATGCACTTTGGGCTGACAGATTAACTTTGAAGAAATCTATTGGTATGTCACCTTTTTAGCTTGTGTATGGTACAGATGCAATCTTTCCTAATAGCCTTGGTGTACCAGTTATGAATTTTATCCAAGAATTGCAGACTGAAGATAATGACATGATCAGAAGAATAAATCAGACCATTCATCTTCAGCAAATCAGAGAGGAAGTGTACAACAAAACATTGCAGAAACAGGACAGCATTAAGAAGGTTTTGATAGAAGAACAAAGGCTAGAAATTTCAAGATTGGGGACAAAGTTTTAAAGTGGGACTCAAAGAGAGAAGACAAGGGAAAGCATGGTAAATTTGACAATCTATGGCTTGGCCCTTACTCTATTCATTCAGTTGCTGGAAACAATGCATTCTTCTTACAAGAGCTGGATGGAACAGATTTGTTTGGGGGTCCTGTCAATGGCAGGATTCTCAAGCATTACTTCTCTTGATTCATGATATATTTTTAAGCCTTATTTTTTCTTTTTTTTTCATTATAAATATTTCATCCACCATTGCATTCAAAGTTATGAAAAATCAAAAAATACAAAAACAAAGAAAGAAAGAAAAGAGGGCAGAAATGAAAAACAAGAAAGGCACAGCCCCATGCCAAAAAGAGAAATAAATCTGAAAGTGTACAAGCTTAAATGCCACTCCTGCAAAACACACTTCTAGTTAGTCAAATTGTTTAATCTTGACTAATTAGCTTTCAATTTTCTGCTGATAGGGTAGTGAATTTTATTTGCCAAACTGTTTAATCTTGGCTTATCAGTAGATAGATTAGGATAAAAATTAAAGGTTCAAACATGTTCAAGTCTGAAACCAAAGTTTTCAAAGAGAGATGACTCAAAACTGTTTTATTTTTCTGAGTCATAAAAGAGAAAAACTGGTTCTAATTTGCCCAAAATCTGAATCAGATATTAAGAAAGAGACAGCTCAAAACAAAATTAAAAACAGAGCTGTAAAGAAAAAGAAGGCCATAATGAGAAACTTTCAGATCTTAAGCCTTCCATTTTGATTTAATTTTCTGCAAATAATAATCTATGTGCAGCTTGTTCTTATTCCATAGATCATAGCAAGTCAAACAGCTCAATCTTGACTTGACTATTTTTAAATTTCTGTTGTAGAATTTAGAGAATGAAAGTTTGTTGGACTGTTTAATCCCAACAGACAGTAGACTAAGTAGAGAAATATTTGAGCTCAACTGTTTAATCTGAGTTTAGGGAGAAATAAGGAGTAGAAGTAGATTAGATTTCCTGCTTTCAAAAGAATAAAATGTTGTGAATAGAGTTTGCCAATCCAAGTGCACTCTGATGAAGAAAAAATGCTAGATCTGTAGGATTGGGTAGGTAGCAAGCTGGTTGATAAAGGACCATTGTTTTCATGGCTGCCAAATATGTTTTTAGAAGAAGATGATTCAATCACAGAAGGACAGCCCAATGGATGAGGCAACTAATCAGCCTCCCACAAATCAAGTCTGAATTCTTGATGCCTTCAAGAAGGCACCATCCCCAAGTGGAGCCACTGTTAGCCACCTATAATATTTTGTTATACCAAAAGGTGGCTAAGATATTTTTTGAGCCTCCAAGGAACAAATTTTATCACTAAAAAATTTTTGGCTCTTGAAGTCTCTTTAAGGCCTCATGCCTCTGTCCAAAATCCTCATTTTCTGTCCCATTTTTTATACTCAGGAATTTCTGCTGACTCCAACTGAAAGACTGCTGAAAGATCGCCATTTCTCCTCTTCTCAAAACCTTTCATCTGCTCCCCTTTTTCTCCATCAAAACTACCTTGTTTTCATAAGTCCTCTTCTTTCCATTTATGAAAATTTCCCTTTTCATAGTTAAAAACTCACTTTTTAACTATTTCGGAACCCCCAAATCCATTAAAATCCTTGAAAATTTCTCATAAAAATCAAAGTTTTATTACTATGGACCTAAGCCCCTTGGGCTAAGCCCTAAACCACTTCCCCACCATACGCTTTGGGTCTGAAACCACTTGCTAATACGTTAAGGTGCTAATCGCATCGGAAAGAATCAAAGACGCAAGTCTTTGCCATACTCCAAAAGTTCCGATTGCGATTAGCCTTGCTGCTTAAGACCCCCGATCATATTATTTTCATATAACCCTGAGCCCGCCCTCGGCGCTTAAACCTTGTGAATATTTCATTTCCGACCCATTTTTCCTTTGCAAATTACAAAAACCCTCTTTTCTAAAGTTTTGATTTAATGAGCCAAAGTCACATGTTAAATATAAAATGGTTAGATTAAAAAGACCGATCGCGCAATCGCGATCGGAGAATTCACAATGGGTTGATCGGAAAGACCAGGCCCGCGATTGCGATTGCGATTGGCCTTTGATGTACTAAGCCCCGGGCCCTTTGCATTCCATATATCCGAAGGCCCTGCAGGCGGGCGCCTATCCTTTGTATATATTTTATTTCTGCCTTGATCCATTAAACCTTCGTTTATATTAAAAACTTGGGGTTTTGATATATTATCAGGGTTTCTGCCGGTTCGTTCTAAAAACTAATCTCCACCGTTGATCGTAAGCCGATCAAACGGCCAGCGCCCAATCGCATCGGGGTTTTCCATCGTATACACTTGTTTGCACCCGCCGATCGGCCATCCCTCGATTCACTCTCCGCCGTCGATCTGATCTGCAGATCAACGGACAGCGCTTAATCGCATCGGAGTTTTCCATCGCATGCATTTATTTTTTCCCCCGATTGATGTTCCTCCGATTCGCTCCCCGCTGTTGATCTAATCCTCGGATCCAACGGCTATCGCTTAATCGCCTCTCCCCTCCCGATTGCACAATCGCATTGGAGTTTTTTGTTTAAATCGCACTCTTTTCCTCATCCCTCCGATTGCGACTACCCCAATTCATTTCCCACCGTTGATCTGAATCTTAGATCGACGGTTTGCGCTAAATCGCATCGCATGTTTCAAATCGGTGCATTTGCTCGCTACCCCCGATTGTTGTTCCTCCGATTGAATCTGGACCGTCCACGTGTCCAGATCGGACGGTCCAAAATCACTCCGACTTGTTCATCTCCCCACTCTCCTTTTCGCCTCGTCTACGCAAATCTCCCACCGTTGGATGTTTTCATCTGATGGATACGCTCCTCCCCCGCCTTCTGAAGCAGTTTTTCCCCAAAAATGCAGGATTTCTTAAAAAATTGTTTGTGTTTTGTAGGTCCCAATGCTTTTTCCATTATAACAAAGGAAAATAAAAGCCGAGGGTGACGATCCTCTAGTCTTTCGTTTATCAAAGGGAAAGAGATATAGAGGGTTTGAAGACATGTTTCATCAACGCTTCATAGGCGTTGATGCCATACGAGCCCAGCGCGGCCCTGCACATCGACAAGACACTGTTTTATTAAAAACACAGTTGAAAGAGTATCAGTGTTGAAGAACAAAGCACAGCAGAGCAGAAGATTGAAGACAAATTTAGGGATTACGGCTAAGATTGACTATCAAAAGCCTAATCCCAAAATTAAACATAGTTAAAGAAAAATCATAAGCGTTTAAACAGACAGAAAGGCTTCCACCGTTTCAACTAAAGGCGAATTAATTCCTCAGCTACCGTAAAGGCCACCTGTTGCCTCAAACCATTCAAACCAAAGGCTGAGTTATTGAAGAAAATCAGATATCCGCCTCCAGCACAGCCAGGGAGTTACTTCTGCAAGGAAACCAATGAATAAATATCTGCAGAGTTACTCCAAAACATGCACAGAGCCTCAATGTCAAACAAAGCTTCCACCGAGCTTTGATATTTATTGTGAAACAGTTAATGTAGTGATCCACCTGTAAATTTTTCCCTCGAGCCTCTCAAAGGGCCGAGAAGTCTTCACTCTGCATTAACTGTCCTTGAGATATTTTGTTAAAATCTCACCTCCTCATCTCCCTATAAGTACTTCTACAGAAGATGAGAAATTGTTGGTTGCAGAACTTTGAAATACACTTGAGCTCGAGACTTCTATTTGTACATAGTGTTCATTGGCCCTTGAAGCTCTGTTTGTGCTAGAGTAGTTAGGTTGAATAGTGAAGATGATTGCTGAACTGAAACATTGGACTTGAAGATTGTAACTGGTTTGAAATCAATATAAAAGTTGTTTCTTGGGATCCTAGTCTTTATCACTGGTGAAGTGCTTCTTTCTTTGTTAATCGTTTTCCTTCTATGTATGCCATATTTTTCATTTTCCCTCTGTAAAGAACAGTTTAAACAGGGTTAGGATTTTCTGTATAGCAGTAACCTTCTCTGGCTGAGAAATCTTTATCTTAATGTTTTCTTCAGATTTTTTTATTTAAGAATGATTCAATACAGTTTAAACAGTTAGGAATGTTGGCATTCCCTCGTCCTTCTGTTTGCTAAAACATTGTTCTTGAATGTTATTTCCATCATTTGCTATTAAAGTTAGACTAGAGAAGATATGGTTTGCCCTGATTCCTAGATTCTTTTCTCCAAAGGCAGATTCTGAAAGTTTCCCTTGGTGTTGACTGAAAGCAGACTAGGTTTAAAAGTACTTTATCCGATCTTAAGTTACACTCTGTTTTTCTTATGTGTTTTCATAATTTCTGAAGGTAATTATGTGGATTACTGGATTGTTTGTCAATTAAGCTGCTTTAATAAGAACTTGCCCAAGAATTCTATGGTTAGCCTTGTCCTTGGTTGGTTTTAAAATAGTTACTTAAGAGGCTTTTCTTGTTTGGACTAACTATAAATCCTCTGAGAAATTATTATCAGTTTCCATCCCTCCAACATTTTAATGTTTCCATTTCATCATTTTAATCTCAATAATCTTGTGGTATAGATGACTTGCCCCTTGGATCACACTTGATGTTGTTGTTCAATTAAAGCCCAGATATGACTCCATAGCCCAATGGACTAAAAACAAGCGTTATATCTATCTATCTGCCAAAACTGTTCTATTTGCTTGCAACTTCTCACTTTTGAAACTTTTTGCACTTAGGACTTTCCCCTCAAGTAACATTTCATGCTCAACCATCCAAAACAAAACAAAACCCTTGGCCTTCATAACTAGCCTAATATCATTACCTTAAGCTTTCCAAAGACAATATCCATCTTTGTGCATATTGGAGAGATCCCTCAATACAATATCCATCTTTGTACATATTGGAGAGATCCCTCTCCGGATTCAGGAGGGCTAGATCCTAGAATCCCAAAGTTGGTTGAAATGATGTTAACTCTGTGATTGGACTCTCCCAATCTTGCTAATAAATTACAGATACCTAACAGTACCCATCAGTACAAAGAAAAAACACAAAAAGATGCAAAAAACCAAAGAATTTTGTCACCTCGGCCTTTGCGCGCCTATCCCTCAGACAAGTGCGCCTAGCGTGCAGTTGTATTTTACACAACCGCACCTAAGGCGCGCTAAAATTGGGGAACAGAGCACCCTTGCGCACCTGTCCCTCAAATTTTCACGCAAAGAAGGTGTGCTTTTTCCCAGATCGTCCACACAATCTAGGGCAAAAGTCACCCAGAATCCGTACAAACCCAGTCTGTATGGACCCTGGCACCATCAAATTGTAAAAATTAAAATGCAGGACGTCATGGAAGTTACCTGGGCATAGTATTGCTAGTCCCTGGTACACGAGCTTACAGCAATGGCAAGAAATTCTACACAAACGCCTCTGACCTCTCAAAACTCAGCAAGTACAAATGAATCAAATTAGGGCCATATTCACCTATTTATCGCCCTTTTCACAAACTTCAGAGGATCATCATGAGAGATCAAAAGGTCCACTCTGCAAACCGTAAGTTGCACCACAGTCAACGCCCCATGATGATCAGAGGCAATGCCACACAATCACACTCCCAAAAAATTAATTTTTCAGTGCCAGCAGGTATGTCCTCTCTCATCTTCTTCTTTAAAGGCCATGACTTTCAATAATATTTTGATAAAGAATATGATTTCACTTGAGGTAGTTATTTTTGTAGGGAAATATCGCAAAACCATTCACATCACCATCTACAGAAAGTTCCAGAGTAGGTATCATTCTACCCCTAGCATGATAGAGCCCCAGTCAACTCTGCATATCTTGACATCATTTCTCCATCAGAAATCATCCATAGGGTCCTCATATCCGACCATGTTTATCATCACCTCATCTTTCACATGATAAACATCATTTTTTGTCGATAGAGCCTCCCCTCCATCGCGCTCGTCACCCACAGTAGACCATATCACAACAAAAGTGACACCATGGCCATACCACTCTAGCCCAGGAAGCACTAGATGCCCATCCGTTCATCATGCATAAGGTCAAGTTTACCATATAAGCTGAAACCATTTTCTCGGACGGCCAGGTTGTACAAGCAGATCAAAAGTGCACAACCACGTCTCGCATTTGGCCCACCATACCTCCACCAGCATAATCCCATGTGCGAGACTTTTCCATCCACTTCATCAAACCCACACATGAAGCCAACCAATGGAACCCCCTCCCCCAGCAAAACACCTTCCTCAAAACATCAGTGAGTGAACACTTTCATGTTTTGGAGTACTCATCTATGTGTTTTGTACAAACCAAACCCCATTATTTTATTCTTTTGGTAAGTGTACAAAGACTGCAAACGGTGCACTTCGTCCCTTCACCCTCTCATTTACTCTTTTCTCCCATGGCAACAGTCCCTGAACACCCTTGGTCAGATTATTTCACCCCCATGCACAAACCATCATGACATTCATAGTTGGTTTGTTGGAACACCTAATCCTCTATGTGTAGGTGTGGAATGCGAAAAGTCACAATGGAGTCCAAGTGACCTTGGAATGTGAAACCAAGAGTCACACCATTGTACTATAAATGTACATCTTTGTATAATGGAAAATAAGAAAGCCTCACTCTTATCTTTCATTGTGTGTTGAGTCTCTTGTGTGTGTGTGTTTATCTTCCTTATACACCATGTGTGTGTTCAACATGGTGTTTAACATGGTATCAGAGTGGGCAATTGCTGGCCCTGCTCCAAATTGAGTGAGCCATTTGTGTGTATGGCCTGTGCATATCTGAAAAATTCTTGACATTTTTGCAGCATTTAGAGACTTTCTGCAGCAGTGTTTTTGCCTCCATTCAGAAGTGTTTTGAAGAGGAGCAGCATTCAAAATCCCAGCATTTAGACATTGACTTTGAAGAAAGGCAGCACTGCCCATCTGAAGGTTTTCATTCTAAATTTTCTCTGCAATTTCTGCCCATTAAATTATGTATTTGAAGAGCTGCTAGATACTATTTATATTGGTTTTCTGAAGAAGTTTCTGAGTTTTTCCATTGAAATTTTTTTGCAATTCTGAGTTTTTCTACTGCTGGAAAATATTTTCTGCTGCTGGATTTGTTTCTGCTACACATTTGAAAAAAAAAATCTGCTGCTATTGTACAAAATCTTTCACTGCTCTCTGCTATTTTCTTGCATTCCAGGCCTTTCGGCCCCCCTCCTCTGCAATCTACCATTTCCTTACACATCGAACAATCTCTCAACCCCTCACATCTCCTCCCCTCGCCGCTCCAACACAACCCTTCACACAGCACTGCTCTACGAGCTATCACAACACCTTATCACTCCTCACATTACAGTCGACCTGTACCATACGCTCTACCCAATATGCAGACCCTCCTCTCTGCACATTTGCCCCTACCATACGCTATTACACACGCCCCCTCACCTCTCCCAACCCTCTCACTGTTTACTCCCTTCCCACTCCACCTGCGCTCTTACCAAACACTTCCCCCTACTGCGCAAACGCTTCCCCCTATCTCCCACTTCCCCTCGGCTCACATACGCCGCCTCCCCATGCGCTCGACCCACCCTCTCCAACGCCCTACCACATCTCCCCTTTACGGCTCCCCTGCCCATGATTCAAACTCCACCTCCCTTTTAACACAGTCATTTTTTTAATTTAATTCTGCCTTTCCTTTTATATAATTAAATTTTCCTCCCTCTACCATTTGAATTTCGTTCCCTTTTTTTAATAAATTTCCCTACCCATTTTTTAATTACTCCCATTTTTAATTATTAATTCCCTTCCCTTTTTTAAATTTATTTTAAGCCCCCTCCCATTTCAAATAAATATCCCATCCTTTTTTAAATTCCCCCTCTTTTTAATTAATCCCCTTCCCCTCCATTTTTAATTATTCCCATTAATCTATTTTTTAATTAATTTTAATTAATTAAAAAAAAAAAATAGCAGAGAGAGAGGAAGAGAGAAAGAGCAGATAGAGAAAATGAACAGCAGTAAATGAGAAATGACATGTGAGCAAATGGATAGTAAACATACATAGTGAAAAGAGAAGATTTGGCATTGTGTGATTTGTGGCATAAGGGTGATTTTTTGAAGAAATTTACATTTGAAGACAAGTTTTCTATCATTCAAAACAGCTCTTTGAAGGAAACTTCAGCTGCATAGTGTTTTCAGCTGCACATATTTTGCAGAGATATGTATTGAACTGACATTGATTTACATCTTCATTCAAGACTTGAAGTGTATTTGAGTTGTTGGATTGTTGATTGCCCTCCATCATTTGAGGAGCAGATTTTGTACTTTGAGATTTCCATAGTTGGAAATTCTTTAGAGTCATTTGTATTTGTTGTTGAATCACATTGTAAACGGGTGCATTTTCAGTTGAAGCCGACACCCTTTCATTTTTTGAGCCTAAGTTGTTGAAAATGGCCAAAATCAATGAGGCATTAAAGTTCTTGAATAACCTCATTCATTCAAATGTTGATGACATGATAAAAATGAGCAAGGATGCTCTTTGTAATATTCAGACTTGTTTACAAAATGCACAAGAAAAGATTGAGTTTTTGCAGTTGGAATCTCAGCTTCAACAAGACGAACTTCAACAAAAGAGTCACCATTCTGAACTTGTTTCTGTTCAGAAGATTGAGAAGAACTCTCATCAGAAGAAAGAAGATAAAATTGCAGATGATTCACATTCAGTTCCTTGTACTAGAGCAGATGTACATGCAGATGCAGTAGTTCAACCTGCACTTCTCAAGCCCATCATCAGACCTTGGGAAGAGCTTGTCCACAACAAGCACAGAACTAGTCTTGGATACGACAAGGATGTGTCCTTTCATATTCCAGACTACACCAAGCCCATCATATTTCAGAGTGCCGGATTCTTGTATGACAGTTCACCTGCAGCTGTTTCAGATCTTGTTCCGCTTCCACAAAAGATTGAGAAATGACAACACTATGATCGAGTTGGCCATATGAAAGATCACTTTTTTGATCTTCATCAATGCAAGCACTGTGGTTGGCACATTCATTATTCACACAGATGCTTTAGAAACAAGCCTCCTGCAAGAACCAAGATTCATCTTGGATGGATCGCTTCTTGGCAATGGGCATCAGCAGCCAAGAAGATGTTTACGACACATGTTAGAACCTGTTCACAGATATTGAACAAACTGGCAGTTGATTTTTCGCCATCATCTCACCTTGTCCCTGATAGGGGGGGAAATGGTGGTCATGTACAAGCTTCGACGACAGATCAAGCGAGCCTGAGCCACAATCTCTCATTCCATGTTCAGAGTTGTAGCTAACATTTCAAGCGAGCCTGAGCCACAATTCGTCATTCCAGATTCAGAGATGTAGCCAGAGACACGGATGCCCATGAGCATGCCTTCGGTTGGTGGAAAACCTTAAACCATCATCTTTGGTTGGTGGAAAACCTAAAACCACCATAGGTAGTAGACCTCCCTTCTTTTAGGTCGAAGTTCTCCCTTTCATATATGAGGAACACTTCCTCTTGCAGAAGCCTTCAGCTTCTTGCCAGCATTGGTTGAGTTCCAGGAAATGCTTCAAGCATTCCAGAGTTGTTGGTAATCCTAAAACCATCACAGGTAGTAGACCTCCCTTATTTTAGGTTGAAGGTCTCCCTTTTTTATGAGGGACAATTCCTCTAGCAGAAGCTTTTAGCTTCTTTCCAGTTTTGGAAGAGTTCCGGGAACTGCAACAAGTTTTGCGTTCCAGTGTTGGTGGTCATCCTTAAACCACCTCTTTTTTCCAACATTTCAGAGAGTTGATTCAACCCAAGTGCTGCCATGTATACTTTGCAGATTTGTATTACAACTCTTTTCTTGGACTCACACATACCCCTTCGGATTAAGGGGGGATGTTGGAACACCTAATCCTCTATGGGTAGGAGTGGAATGCGAAAAGTCACAATGGAGTCCAAGTGACCTTGGAATGTGAAACCAAGAGTCACACCATTGTACTATAAATGTACATCTTTTTATAATGGAAAATAATAAAGCCTCACGCTTATCTTTCATTGTGTGTTGAGTCTCTTGTGTGTGTGTTTATCTTCCTCATACACCATGTGTGTGTTCAACATGGTGTTTAACATGGTTTACACCCACCTTGGAAGTCCTACCAACTCCAGAGATTTCCCCTTCAGAAATAACTATGACAGTTGCCAAGCTGCTTAAGTATACTCCGACCTCGGGCCACTAAATTCCCATCATCAGTTTTCAGTTGCCACTCGCCAACATGCCTATGTTAAACCCACCACATCCAAGTCCCTGACCCCTCAGGTCGGAAACCCATGTTTCTGTTGAGGCTTCCTTTTTGTCGACCTCGACACCTCTTTTCCAAAAAGGAAGCGGTACCTTGGATCACCCCTCTCCATACAAGGGGCATCCTCGGGTGGCACTGTGGGAGACATCATTTTCCACAGATGTCATCGATCCTCCTGACATTAGAATATGAAAAAATCTTTCATGTGAAGATGGTATCGTACCTCACAAACATTGCACTTTGATCAAATTCGTTGAAGACCCATGCCTCCATAAGTGTCTCTGTCAACAATGCTTACACGGGAAGGTCCCAACCAACACCTATGCGTACAATGTGCAGTTATATGCCATACCAGGTTTACGCATATGGGTACCACATTCCACCTATTGTCAAAGAAAAAAAATGCCCCTAAGGGCATAAGCAATCGTCGTCAACAACCGCCAGTATCACTACCATAGTAGTGGCACGACATAACATATATCTGTCAATTTTGTTTAACTAGCCACAACATCATGAGCATGGGACATGGCCGCCTCATTGAAAATTTGTATATGAATTGTAAATTGTATTTTCTTGCAGGGATCCCTTAGACATGGTCATTCTTGGAACCTATACAGGGTGTTTTCAATTCCAAGGCTTCATGTAGGTCTCTCTCTCTCTCTACGCATGATACAAAAAAGAAACTATAATTTATTTTGGCTATACAGTTCTTCCTAGACCTCACACATTAGGGGGCAACTGTTAACACTGGAAAATTGTACAACAGAAGATGACATTAATTAATATCAAGCCGAAGGATTTACAGGGTAGTAAGAAATTACAGAATCTGGAAAGTATTTAAAATCTCTAAGGTTTGAGGAAAATCAAATTTGAACTAGTCCTGAAATGTTATTTTCGCGCATTATCCTTCAAGAAAAGTGCCTTTTTCATGCCTTTTTTCCCGATAAGCGCACATTCCTGAGAGTGGCAAAATGTCACTATCCAGGACCACACAAAGCAAAGGACAAATTACTCCTTACTTGAAGCCGCCTAAGAACAACCACCAATGCCTCCTTAGACACTATGTGAGCACACAATGGAATATTTGGAGCACACAAAGGAATCATACCCCTCCCTTGGGTCACCATCCATAATGTACGAAGGGAGGGAAGGAGGATTTGAAATCCCCTATATAAAACCAACATGAGATGAAGAATGGGTGATCACATTGTTATGCTGGCCAGAATTTCCCAAGAAATACTAGAAATGTGTGACCCGGAGCTGAAGATAGAGGGGAATCACTTGTTGGCCACCTAAAAAGCTCAGTCCACATAGTAGAGAGAGAGGGAGATTGCACCGACGCAATCTTGGGATAAAAACATCCTTACATCAGGACCTAGAACCATTGTCTAGGGGCCCTTTGGCAAGAGGGTTAAGTATCACTCTTCTTACTACCAACACTCAATAAGAGGGGCCTAGAGCCACCGTTTGCATTATTGTGTTGTTGACTCGTTCAGAGCTTCTGTTTATTTATGTTTAGTTTTAGTTTAGTTTTTAGATTACATTTTCATGCTTTTTCTTCTATATAGTATGCTCATTAACTCCACTTCTTTCTGCATGTTACCAATAGTTTAAAGGGGTAAACCATGCCCCTTAAATTGGTGTGATTTAGTACATACGTGCACCAAACACACTACAACAGAGTCCTCAAATTCCCTCAAAATTAGCTTCAAAACAATGTTATGCATCTGTAAAAGTCTGTTACGCATCTGTAAAAAGTGTTACACATCTGCATAGGATTCCCCACGACACTTGTCAAGCCCAGAAAAAGTCATATTTTCGAGGTTTTGTTGTCCTTTGAGCTGACATTGGAGTAATTGAGTTAGTTTTTACCTCTTACCATGAGGAAACATGTAATTTAATGTGGGGGACAAACACTCTTAGTCTATAGTTGAATTTGAGGGAATGGTTTTTAACCTCTCTAACTCTAGGAAGTGACTCATCTCATATATTTATGATGCATTGTGGATGGGATTTCGACCCTATGAGGTGTCATTGTGTATATTTTCTATAAGTAGACCCTCTTTAGTCTTTTCTTCAGTTGGATAATGGTATTTTGCAGTGGAGCTATTGTATAAGCCTTTTGGAATTAAATCAAGGACAATGTTGCAAAAATTGTGATGAGAATCATGTGGTATGCCTTGGAGAATTTGTTCTTTCTCTGTATGTTTATCTTATCATGTTAAATTATATGATTTACTCTTTTATATGCATGATTTTATGTGATTATCTTGTCATTTTATAAGCAGAAAACACACCTTTTCATGCTTTATTTTAACAAGATTTACATTATATGTTTATTTTCTTCTAAATGAATGAATTCACCTCAGTGCTCATTTAGTATTTCTACCATTTCATCCTATACACAATGACAAACTAAGCACGCCTTCAAGCTACCTACCTGACCTCATCCATATTCTCTGCATTTTGATTTTGAGATTCGGACCTTAAAATCTTAGACCTAGTCTCCTTATTGTCATTCTTATCCAGCACACAAACATCAAACAAAAACCCTATTTACTAAGCTTATATACCTAGCCTAAGATCATTAGATATTCATTCATTTCATTGACTAAAAAAGTGACATTGAGAGAGCCCTCTCTAGTCTTGGTAGGGCTAGCTACATGACCTAAATGTTGGTATGTGGTTACCTTCATTTAATCCCACTCTCAGCCTTGGGAAGTTGGGGGGAGTGATAACAAGCTCTAATGAGATTGAAGGGTCAAAAATACTCATGATGGATGGATTTCATTCACGTCATATGGAAATTTTTTGGTGCATTAATCCCTTTCTTAGATCCAATGGGGTTTACATGTGTAATATTCCTAAACAGGAAAAGCAACAATATTGAACAAAAAATGGGAATAACAGTGAAAATAATTACATCAAAAGTGGAGACCAATATTGAA
This sequence comes from Pinus albicaulis, assembly GCA_034641835.2. NCBI lineage: Eukaryota > Viridiplantae > Streptophyta > Pinopsida > Pinales > Pinaceae > Pinus > Pinus albicaulis. The sequence goes on along the minus strand of CM076570.1, from coordinate 644,333,510 downwards.
CCATTATATTATGAATATCAGCAGCAAATCCATGTAAAATAGTGAGGCACAAATTATACAATAGGAGCAAACAAGCCTCCCATAAACATTTGCTCTAAGAAATGAGATGTTGCTACTATACAAAATGCAGGAGAGCTACTACAGCGCAGTCATAAGAGCATGGCTACAACAGAATAACATACATATATTTAAAATAACTAATATATGCCTCCAAAGAAGTTATGCATGAATATCTAGGCACTATATCAACTTTCTAAGGCAACCTAAGAGGGTTTCCAGAAAACACACACAAAATACAATGTGAGTTGAAACCCTAGGGATGTAGGTTTCCTGCAAAAAAATAAATGGGAAGATATGGCTAAAGCTGATGTAGAAGTATGTATCTCTTCTCCAATAGATCCTCTGGATGAAAAGTTGTCCCCTCCACTAAAGAAATCACTTCCCAAATCATACACTGCAAGCACCCCTGCAACTCCTCCCTAAAATAATGTAGTCCAAGATTGAAACTGCACTGTAGGGGATAAAAAAACCTTGGCCTAGTGTCAAATATAGCAATAATTCTCAAGGGCCTTCTTTACTGGCATCCCGATGGAAGGAAACCTTCCTCCACTAAAAAATTCGCTCAGAAATAGCCCAATCCAACCCTCCACTGTTGCACCCTGCAACACAACACAACCTTCAGCAGAAAGTATGTTGTAGAAGAAATATGGAGCTTGGTATGATGCCAGAATGTGGAAATTTAGTCTAGATACTTCTCCTGAGTGGGCACTCGAATTCCCCTAAGGATGAAGGTGGGATTCCTGCTCGGGAACACCCTTGTGCTAAACAACACTATAGTCTCTACTAAACAACTGAAGAGAGAAACAAGTCATACATACCATAAACAAATAATAATCCAATCATCCTTCTATGGCTTCCATCCCCTTCCTTATATGCTTGGTGAGCTTCCTCAACTTGGACCCCACTCATTAAAGCCACTACTTCCATGCATGGAATCTCCCTCCAAAAATGTGATGTCCCTCAATGAATGTCCACTCCTCCATATCAGTGTTGTTGATTTGGTCAAAGTTGACTTAGTCTACATGCTCCATCCTCTTTTCACACATAAGGGTGCTAAATAAAGCCACTTAGAGGACCTCCATTCACATTTGGATTTATTTTATTCGTACTAAGGAGATTTATGGGTCTCCCTACCCTCTTATTCCTCTAACTAAGAAGCAAAAACAAAATTTAATATTCCAACTAGCTGAAAGCTAATTGGGAATATTATAATCCTCCCCTCCCAAATGTTTCTTGTCCTCAAGAAAATATAAAGGTGAGTGTTGCAACCCTTCTCCTCCTTCCCTTGTGACAGTTCCACGTGATAAGCTCTCCTCATGAACCAAGTTACCCCCAATCCATCCATCCCTGAAATGCTCCTCCCAAGTATCCATGAGATGCATCTCCCAAATGCTCAAGTTAACTAATTGGCTCCTCCCACAAGGAAACAAGTGGTCTTATGTAGCAACCATGTGATGCTCAATGTGCTCCCTAAATCATGAGGCATAAGAAATGGGGAGAATCTCCCTCCCAATGGGCACATTCAACCCATGTGTCATCCCTCCAAATATGCCCACAATAATGATAAGAACTTCATCTACATATGGGATAAAAATCACGGATACATAAGCTGCCATATGAAATAATGGAGGAGGATAATAGTCCCACATGTGAAACCAATGCAATATGTCTCCTGACTGCCTCAGAACATGATATAGTAAGTGTATTCCCCACCACTTTTTTGCTGCCATAGACTTTTCACATGCTTTGAGAAGGAGAATGATGTTTGGTGTCAATGGAGTACACCCTGAATGATATATCATCTCCCTAAAACCTCCTAGGGAGTGGCCATGCCCATCACTTTTTATGGCCCCAAGTAGGCCATGAGGTCCATAATGAAGAGTGCCCCCACTTGGAGCAATGTCTTGCACATGTATGGTAAGGAGATACAAATACATAGTAAGAGAATCGTAAGGCACAGAAATGCCATTCTTACCATGTACTTTGATCATGCTAGTGAAGTGGCTCATAGATGGGCATCTTATCAGTTCCAATAAGAAAGGAAGTGGTTATGTTAACTCCACCAAAGATCATGTTTCTCCTCCATCTCCAACGATCTATGAATCTCCTAATATGTTGATGTTTCTCCTCTTCAAAGCCTTCCCAAGTAAATTCCCCCATGATAGTATGATATGCTCTCATGGAAAATAATTACATAAAAAATGGAGACCAATATGGAGCCATTATATTATGAATATCAGCAACAAATCCATGTAAAATAGTGAGGCACAAATCATACAATAGGAGCAAACATGCCTCCCATAAACAATCACTCTAAAAAATGAGATGATGCTACTATACAAAATGTCGAAGAGCTGCTGAAACATAGTCATAAGAGCATGGCTATAGTAGAAGAACATACAAAGATTTAAAATAACTGATATATGCCTCCAAAGAAGTTATACATGAAGATCTAGGCACTATATCAACTTTCCAAGAAAACCCAAGAGGGTTTCTGGAAAACACACACAAAATACAATGTGAGTTGCAGCCCTAGGGTTGTAGGTTTGCTGCAACAAAATAAATGGGAAGATATGGCTGAAGCTGATGTAGAAGTATGTAGCTCTTTTCCAATATATCCTTCGGATGAAAATTTGTCCCCTCCACTGAAGAAATCACTTCCCAAATCATACACTGCAACCACCCTTGCAACGCCTCCCTAAAATAACATAGTCCAAGACTGAAACTGCATTGTATGGGATAAAAACACCTTGGCCTGGTTCTAAATATAGAAATAATGCTCTAGGGCCTTCTTTATTGGCCTCCCAATAGAAGGAAACCTTCCTCCACTGAAAACTTAGCTCAGAAATAGCCCAATCCAATGCTCCACTGTTGCACCCTGCAACACAGCACAACCTTCAGTAGAAACTGTGCTATAGAAGAAATATGGATCTTGGCCTGATGTTAGAATGTGGAAATGTAGTCCAAATACTTCTCTTGAGTGGGCACTCAAAGTCCCCTAAGGATGAAGGTAGGATTCTTGCTCGGGAACACCCTTATGCTAAACAACACTGCAGTCTCTGCTAAATAGCTGAAGAGAGCAACAAGTCATACAGACCATAAAAATAATAATAATCCAATCATCCTTCTATGGCTTCCATCCCCTTCCTTATATGCTTGGTGAGCTTCCTCACCTTGGGCCCCACTCATTAAAGCCACTACTTCCATTCATGGAATCTCCCTCCGAAACCGCGTGGTCCCTCTGTTGGAAAAATAATTTCCAGAGTGGGGGTGAATCAGTATTTAGGACTTAATCAAAACTTTTACTTTTCCATTCACTAAAACCCATACGCTACTTTGCTGAAGCTAACTAGCGTATACACGCGGATATCCTTCATAAAACTCGCGTATACACAGAGATCTTGTTATGCCATTAATTCTTCACTTATATCATTCCATCATTCATTCATTAGATGTTCAATAAGCTGTAAACATGTGCAGTAAGAACAGAATAAATCATCACACATAAGCAACACACATGAAAACTAGGATTTTAGGTGGAAACCCAAGTCGGGAGAAAACCACCGCTTCCGTTGTCTCAGCCTTCAATATTTTATTATAGAGAAAACATCTTACAACACATGTGCTGGTGCAGCCTCCTACCAGCACGCAGGCACCCACCTACGCTCGTTTACCAGCCTCTCCTGGAAGGGAGCTACGACCCCCTGCTCTCGTTTACCAACCTCTCCTGGAAGGGAGCTACGACCCCCTGATCTCGTTTACCAGCCTCACCTGGAAGGGAGCTACGACCCCCTGATCTCATTTACCAGCCTCACCTGGAAGGGAGCTACAACCCCCTGACTGAAGGCTACAACCCTCAGCACCACCATGGACCACGTTTCATCAATTTTCAAACTGGATCCAAAGCTTCCTTTAGAACACAACTTGCAAGCCACGTTTCATCATATTTTCAGACTGGACCCACTCCATACATTTAAGCACAATCATACATCATCAACAGAGAGTAGTAACACAGTAGAATAGACATTTCATACTCCATACTTCAGCAAACCCTAGTTTGCATACATGCTTTCCTTTCACTAATCCGGCGTATATACGCGCCTTCAACCATACAAACCCGCATATACTTCTGTACATATTGCGTAGCCACTTTATCGCCCCATACGGTGAACTTCAAACCCGTATATACGCGTTTCCACTGCGGCGAACTAGCGTATAGTTCTTCAAACATTTAGGTCTTTGCAATTCTTCATAACAGATACATCACTCAGATTTTACCCTTTACTTCAGACAGATGTTCGCCTCATCTTAGATCTAATCGTTCCATAAACAGATCTAGTAGATACAAATACATTCCAGATCTAGATTCCCTTCTTCATCATTTCTTCATTTGTATCATATTCGCATTTTTCATTCAATCAGAATCTTTCCATTCAGATATGCTTCAGAGAGAAGTATTCATTCAAGCTCAGACTTCTTGCACACATTTGCATAATGAATTTCTTCTCCTTATATAGGTTTACCCTTTATCAATACCATAAGCCAAAACCACATTACTTTCGATGGTATTCCTAGATGGGGTCACATAGACGAATCATTACTCAATACAATGGTTCAATACCATGGTGGTTACCCCTGGTTTTACATATTTAGAGCGCTTTTTCCCATACGCGACTTGGCACGTTATTTCCCGCGTGCATACGCTACTTTGTCTAGACAAATCCGCATATGCCTTGAGACATACTCTTTTCATCATGTTCTGGCACATACTGACATTCCTTCCATCATTACCTTCTGTACTCATTGTATATACACCAGATTTACATCATTTAACAAGTTCATCAAGACATATTCCATCAGGGACAACTTCATCAAGTAGGTTGCCATCATCTTCATCAAGTGGGTTGCCATCAAGGACAACACTGAGCATCATATTGCCAACAATCTCCCCCTTTGGACTTGATGGCAACCACGATGGTGTTTGATCACCACAACAATGACACCATGTCACTCTTGACACCATTCTTTCTCTTTATTCAAACACCATGCCACTCTCCCCCTTTGACAACAAGGGTAAAGGGCGGACCAAAACCAACACAAGGTTTTTTCTCCTCTTGTAGAAGGAAGCGTTCTACAGATCTGATGTACACTGAAGTGACCATGCTCCCCCTGAGTTCATGCTGAACCTACAAACATATTTTTCAATGAAGTACATGACTCTATGACCTTCCTATCACCAATGACTCATACTTACATCAAATATCCATCCAAGTGGATTTACATATGAGACTCAAATACCCAACCAAGTGGGTTTACACATCTCAACTCAACTACCCAACCAAGTGGGTTTACAAATTTGACTCAGCTACCCAACCAAGTGGGTTTACAAATTTTGACAAGTCCTTACATGACCGAATATTACAATTTTACATCATGGGTCTCAACAAGACCTTTTTATCAAATTACAAGTATGAATTTTTATGACCAATACCAGAAAGACCTCAAGAGAGAGATCATATTTCAGAATCATCATAATGCCAATAATGCATTATACTCAGCAAGACTAGTGCTCCCCCTGAAAATGTGCATCCAAACATCCTTTCCATATGTCCAAGGCTCCTCCTTAGCTTGTGCAATCTGAATACTTTTAACAGCAAGTCATCAGCAATAATCTCTGCATGATCTGTCTGGATCTCTGAATCATAAGACTTCCATCATATCCAAAAGATATTCTTCATCAAATAAGAAATCCGGGCTCATCCATAATCTTCAACATAAGAAACCATGTATCATTTCATTAGCATGAGTATAACCAGAATAATGCTAACAGTACAATCATTAGCAGTTAGACTGATGCTCCCCCTGAACCTCTACTCCTGATCTTTAGTTGTCATCCCAATTCTCTTATCATCAATGCATACGCGACTGTGTCTGCTGGAACTCGCGTGTATACGCGGCTTTAGTTCACTGAACCCGCGTATGGAAAGTGAATTATAGAAAATTTCGCATTCCTCCATCTCCCCCTGAATTTTTCCTTCCTGTACCTGTCTTCTTCATGTCAGATGCTCTGTCAGCAATAATCATAACCAGGTTTTCCAAATCAACCATGAGAATCATCATACATCGCTCCCCCTATGACGATACATTACTAAGCTCCATAATGTATCTCACATCACTTCTGCATTCATTAAGATAAGTAAGCTTCAGAATTTGATGACTGCAGTAGGGTCAATATTCCCTACGTTTCTGACCGGTCCTCCTTCTTTTTCCAAATTTGCTTGAACTTTCTAATTGTGTGCTGAAAATTGTCCACTTTCTCAGATCTGTTCAACCTGCATTCTTTTTCTATATGTCCATACTTGTTACAAGAATAACATCTCATGTGTCCAGAGAAATAAGCATAAGAATCATAATGAGTATTTCTAATCTTCCTTCTTTTGCAATCAGCTGCTTTATGCCCATACTTGTTACATGAAAAACAATATCCCTTGAAGAAACCAGGGTACCTTTCTATGTAGGATCTGTTTGTTTGTGGCTGAAACAATCTGCTTCTGCAATTGGCTGCAACATGTCCATGATTATGACATTTAAAGCATTCAACATTATTGAATTATTTCCTTTGAGAATTCATGATTGTCGGTTGACCTTTTGCTTCTTTCAACACTTCAGGCTGTGCATTGATATCCTTTGAATCTTTAGCACTTCCTTGTGAACTAGATTCTCCTTTAACAGTTTCATGAAAACCAAGACCAAGTTTAACAGAAGGAGACCTTTGACTACTAAGAATATTGTCAAGAAACTTAGTACTATCTTGAAACCTCAAGAGTTTATCCTTTTCTTCTAATTTACCTTTGAGAATGTTTACCTCAACCTCCAATTTTTGGCATTGCTTCATCATGCTTTCTTCAACCCTTTTTCCTTCTTCTACTTGATCATTCAAATTTAAGATCTCTTCTTTCAACCCATTTTCTTGCTCTTCAAAGATTTGTAAAAGTTCTTCATTCTTCTTATTTGATTTTTCCAGATCTGTTTTGAGTGAGATGATTTCTGCTTCACGTCCTTCCTTTTCAAATGATTGTAGAAGTTCTTCATTCTTCTTATTTGATGCTTCAAGGTCTCTTTTAGAGAGATGATTTCTACTTCAAGTCCTTCACTGTGATTGGTTACTTTATCCTGCAGTCTTTCATACATTTCTATTTGTCCCTTCATTGTTTCTATCTATTCATTCAATCTAGAGATCACATCCTTGAGGATAGATTCCCTCCTTTTAAATTGATCCCAAAAATTACTTTCATCATTGATCTTGAGATTTGCTTCTAGACTTATACTGTTACTTTCACTATCTTCATCATTGCATGCACAAGTGAGTGGATTACAAGAACAACAATCAATACCTGTTTCTTCTTCTTCATTTTCTGCTGCACATGTTTCCTGAGATATATTCTTTTCTTGAGTAGCCTTCTTCTTTTGCTTCTTTGCCATGAGCACTAGCAGATCTTGATCAGAATCTTCTTCATCTTTACTTGACATTTTATTATATCTTCATTTGCATAATAACTCTTTCCCTTTTCAAATTGTTTATAAGGACATTTAGCAGCATAATGACCCACTCTTCCACAATCAAAACATTTGAAGGGTAGCTTACCTTTGAATCTTCCAGTACCTGGTTGGAGTCTCCTCACAAAATTTTCTTCTTCTTCTTCTGATATATAACTTGATTCCTTGACAACTTCCTTTTCTTTTCCTTTTGCACATGCCTTAAAAGCAGCTTCTTTGATTTGAAAGGGACCTCCTTGTCTCATTTCATAAGCAGTCATAATACCATGTAGTTGAACAATAGTAAGAGTTTGCAGATCTTGCCTTTCTTCAATAGCTGACACTTTTGACTCAAATTTTGAAGTTAAAGATCTTAAGACTTTTTCCACCAGAGTAGTATCGGCTATGGTTTCACCCAAACTTCTCATACGATTTACAATATCATCTAGACGTAAAAAGAAACTGGCAATACTCTCATCACTATGCATCCTTAAATTTTCATATTCAATTCTGAGAGTTTTGAGTTTTGCACTTTTTACCTTTGTATCTCCTTCATAGCTCAGAATGATTTTGTCCCATATTTATTTTGCTGAATTTAGCTGCATCACTTTAGCAAATTCTGGTTCATACATGCTTCCTAATAAGACATTGACGGCTTTGGCATTGATTTCATATTTCTTCCTTTCTGCTGCATCAGTAGGAATACTTGCCGGATACTGATAACCTCCTACCACGATTGCCCATACTTTTGCACCAAAACTTTGCAGATATGCTTTTGTTTGTATCTTCCAGAACAACAGATTATTTCCATTGAATAGAGGTGGCCTTATAGACATTATCCCTTCATGACTTCCCATTGCGACGGATCTCCTTCAAGCGATCAAGCTTCTGCAGAAGGACCTGCTCTGATACCAATTGTTGGAAAAATATTGAGAGGGGGGGGGGGGTGAATCAGTATTTAGGACTTAATAAAAATTTTTTACTTTTCCATTCACTAAAACCCATACGCTACTTTGCTGAAGCTAACTAGCGTGTACACACGGATATTCTTCATAAAACTCACGTATGCACAGAGATCTTGTTATGCCATTAGTTCTTCACTTATATCATTCCATCATTCATTCATTAGATGTTCAATAAACTGTAAACATGTGCAGTAAGAACAGAATAAATCATCACACATAAGCAACACACATGAAAACCAGGATTTTAGGTGGAAACCCAAGTCGGGAGAAAACCACCGCTGGCGTTGTCTCAGGCTTCAATATTTTATTATAGAGAAAACATTTTACAACATATGTGTCGCGCCTCTGCACAAAGATGCATGAGATTCTGCGTCAAGTACAAATTTCTCTTCTCTGAAGGGAGCTACGACCCCCTCGCTTTTCGTTACCAAATTTCTCCCTGAAGGGAACTACGAATTCTCGATCTCGCTTTTTACCAAATTTCACTGAAGGGAGCTACAACCCCCTAAATTGAAGGCTACAACCCGCACCACCACGGACCACGTTTCATCAATTTTCACACCTGGATCCAAAGCTTCCTTTAGAACACAACTTGCGGTGCCACGTTTCATCAATTTTCAGACTGGACCCACTCCATACATTTGAGCTCAATCATACATCATCAACAGATAGTAGTAACACAGTAGAACAGATCAGACATTTGATACTTCATACTTCAGCAAACCCTAATCTTCATACGCGCTTTCCTTTCACTGATCCTGCGTATATACGTGCCTTCGACCATACAAACTCGCGTATACTTCTGTACATATTACAGAGCTAATTTTACTGCCCATACGCGCTTTATCTTCAGCAAACCCGCGTATATACGCGCTTACTCTGTGGCAAACTAGCGTATAGTTCTTCAGACATTTAGGTCATTGCAATTCTTCAGAACAGATACATCACTCATATTTTACCCTTTACTTCAGATAGATGTTCGCCTCATCTCAGATCTAATCATTCCATAAATAGATCTAGCAGATAAAAATACATTCCAGATCTAGATTCCCTTCTTCATCATTTCTTCATTGGTGCATCATACATTTAGATCTTTCATTCAACTGTAACCCTTTCCATTCAGATATGCTTCAGAGAGAAGTATTCATTCCAGCTCAGACTTCTTTCACCCATTTGCACAATGAATTTCTTCTCCTTATATAGGTTTACCCTTTATCAATACCATGAGCCAAAACCACATTAATTTCGATGGTATTCCTGGACGGGGTCACATAGACGAATCATTACTCAATACAATGGGTCAATACCATGGTGGTTACCCATGGTTTTACATATTTAGAGTGCTTTTTCCCATACGCGACTTGGCACGTTATTTCCCGCGTGCATACGCTACTTTGTCTAGACAAATCTGCGTATGCCTTGAGACATACTCTTTTCATCATGTTCTAGCACATACTGACATTCCTTCCATCATTACCTTCTGTACTCATTGTATATACATCAGATTTACATCATTTAACAAGTTCATCAAGACATATTCCATCAGGGACAACTTCATCAAGTAGGTTGCCATCATCTTCATCAAGTGGGTTTCCATCAAGGACAACACTCAGCATCATATTTCCAACAATAAGTTTGCAGATGGATTTTTATAATTTCTAAAAAGAAGACATAGATCAAGAGGGAGTTTAAAAATCCCCTTCAATCCTAAAAGATAAGTAACTCATATCCTTCTTCCTTAATTGTTACTACTTTATTTTTGGATAATCACCTATCTTTGTATCATTTTTCTTGGTTATAATCGTTATTCCATGGTTTCCTAATGGTGCTTACAAGTACATTGTGAGGGTAGCCAAGTCTTTGGTAGTAGGTGGAAGCATCGGGGAGAACGAAGAAAGGTTTATGGCAAGAGGATTTTCTCATCAAGAGTAATTTACATTCAAGAGGGAGAAATAATTCCATGACAAAAAGAGCTTCCAGTTCAGAGGGAGTAGTTTTTTAGGTCAACAAGTCTAGAAGAAATATGTATATTGGAATTGTGCCGAAAATTGAAGGGAAGACAATGGTGAATTCCAAAGGGATCTACAAGTAGATGGAAATGTAGTGAAGTTCAAAGAAATATTGATGAAAATTATACTAGTAAGAGGGAGAACACTATGTTGAAACATTTGCTCCAAATTTTAAGAAGGACTCACATGATAGAGAGAGTAGTTAAACCTTGTTTCAAATTCAAAGTTAGTTTACCTCTGAGTTCGAGATAAAGGACCTAGAATTGATGCACTACCTCCTTGGTCAAAGAAAGCACCCAGTTAGGGTGACCAGAAAGAAGTTGTGATGTTGGATCTAGTAAAGGAATAATTTAGTCAAGGCATATGGCTCAACATACATTGAAGTAACAACATGGTATAATTGGTTATGGTACAGTTGATTATGATTTGAGATATGTCTCAAATAGTTAAGTACAACCATAGGGATACACCGATTTAGATTGAGTAGAGAGTGAAAGAAACAAAAAAAAACACATTAGGATATTGCTTGAGGCTAGGATCTGCTATGATTTCTTGGATGAGAAAGAAGAAAACATCTATTGCACTCAGTACTACAGATTTTGAGTATGTTTCAGTTTGGTTGGAGAGTTGTGAAGTATTATTTACTCATTTGCAGGATTGTTTGATTAGGTTTAGGTGACAACCATGATGATAGGTTGAAGCACATTGGGATCTAGTATTGAGACATGGTGCAAAAGGGAGAAATGTGGCTCCAATAATTTTCTATACTAGAAAAACAGGTTGATGATAAAACCTTTGTCCTAGGATGAAACTCGTATACTTCGAGGACAAGTTTGGATTAGTTGAGAATACCTCTCTCAATGAGAGGGAGTGTTGAAGTTGCAACATCAGGGACAATCATTCTCTTTGGGTTAGGTATATTGACTAGGATTAGGGAGAATGGTCTAGAGTGTATAAAGGCCCATAATTAATGAACCGTAGGGTTGAGTGGGTTCCTTCAATATCCAGATCAGAATTACTCTCCATATAGGTTGAGTGAGCACATTTAGCATCAGGCCTATAATTACTCAAGTGGGTTGAGTGAGGAATTTTGAATTGAGACAAAAATTACTCAAATGAATTGAGTATGTCCCTAGGGTTTCACCATGGGTCAAAGATGTTGAATAGGATTATAGTAAACCAAGACTAGTCTATATGCCATGGGTCAGAGATGTTGACCATAAAAATGGTAATTAGTGATGTAGCATGGGTCAAAGATGGTAGCTAAAATTATGTTGACTAGATGATGCTATTTATATACCATGGGTCAGAAGTGTTGACCAAAATATGGTAATTATATGATGTTGATAATGAGCGTTGAGTTTTTTCAACCTTTTCTTAGAGAATTTTTTCAGCAAGAGAACATCTAAAAAATTCATTATGAATACCTCTCTAGCTAAGAGGGAGTTGTGTTGAATTTGAGTAGCTATGGAAAGTATTCATAATTTATTTTAGCCCTCCAAAATAAAAGAAAAATATAAATATAAAATTGACCTTCAAGTCAACTTCAAGAGAGGGAATATGAATTTTTAAATTTTAAATATTTTTTCCACTAAAAAGGTAGATTTGTGCCTCTAAGAAGTATAGGTCATCTGCCCCTATAGAAATTCTAATTTTGTTCACTATATCACTATATAAAGTTCATTTCATCTCTCCTTTTGGAGACCAAGTCGAATCAGGATATCTTTTGTATATAAAACCGAAGGAGTAAAAATGAGGTTGAGTTCCTCTGAAGAAGAATTGTTTTTTGACATAAAAAATATATTATCTTTTATTGAACAAAGTCTTATGAGGCAAACAATTTTAAGAGCGCAGCAACACACCAAAATTCATCTTCTAGAAAAATCGAATTTATGGGAAGACCAAGGGTCTAAGTAGATTGAATCTTTTAGGTAGGAAAAAGCTCGAATCTTTGAGGAAGACCTGTTATTTGAGGCAAAAAGCTGAACCTATGAGCCAGACCTAATTTTTGGGTAAAAGGCTTGTTCCTGAATAGTTTGACCACGTTTGATCTGGGTTTGTTTATGGCTAGGTTGATCTAGTTTTAGCTAGAAAAATATTTTTTGTATCTCTTGTTGAATTGAATGATTTCTCTAAGAAAATGTTAGTTGGATTTTTCCGCAAGTGGGTTTTCCCAGCGTACATATTTATGTCTCTTGTGTTATGTTGTCTCTTTATGATCCTACTATCATTTTTTGTTCTACTATTGAATATATTTTTTGTAATTACTTAATGATGATTGTGAATACAAGAGGATTTAAATGAAAATCATTCGAAGTAACTATCAACTAAGAAGACCATGAAAAAATCAACACTCTACACTCTACAAACTTTCCCACTTGACCCCCATGTGCATTTCCTTGCTCCATCCAAGAAAGAACCATGATTTTCCTAGCCTCTTACAAGGGATTTTGTGTGTCAATCTCATAACTCAAGATGGGTACTTGTTGTATCCATGTTTGACCATCTTCGACTACCTGCTCCATCTCCATGATTCCATAACTATGGGTGGTTGGATTCCCAACTACTCAACTCGCCTCATCAACTGATTTTGGGTAAAGGGGGAGGATGGCAATAATTTCAAATTCAAAATTTTGGCAGTTTGGAAATATGGGTTTTTGGATTGGCTATTTTCTTAGTAAGAAAGACAATTTTCAAACCCTCTCACTAATTCCTACTCATAGTATCATGGCTAGTACTAGTGCTCCACCCTTGAATTAGTCAATCAATGATCTTTCATTACTTAATGAAACATAGTTACACAACTAAAAATTCATCCATACTAATTCGAAAATCAACAAATCATATATGCCATGATTTATAACTACACTAAGTCATAATTACGATTACAAACTGGGAGAAAATGGGGTGCTAAATCACATCTAATTGAACTCTATCTTTTGTGCTTCCATAATGTCTTAATTTTTTTAACAAATTTGTAATGATTAACATCAAATGGTCTAATGCAGTTCCTTTTGTAATGACATTGTTATTAATTCTCTATAAGAAACCTTGACATATATGGTTCTATTTTTTATTAGTGAGGAAAGGGCCAAAGTCACATGACACATTTACCTTACCATATTTATCACTTTTAATGTTTAATAATTGAATTGCATTTCTTGTATTTTTGTTCTTTGAGAATCTGCCTTGTGATATGACATTTTTATCTTCACAAAAAAAAAATACCATCATATTTACCTTGTCTCAAATAATGAAAATGTGCATCACCACTACATTTATTTCTTAAATTTTAGTTTCGTCCATGTTCTCTAGAAAATCATCATTAAAGTGGATGTTGTTGCAACTACTAGGAACTATGAAATTCAAAATTTAGGACATTGTTGAATCACCAATGTTGTCAACATTAGTCATGTTCATTCATGTCATTAATAAATTCCTCAACACTTGTCAACCTCATTTTCTTCTCATTATCATTTGTCTCTACACCCTTTCATCAACTTTATTACTTCTCATTTTCATGTATTTGCAACTTTTCTCATTCCTTCCATCTAAATCGTCTCTCTTGTGATCATACTTTTGTTTGTAATTCCTATGGCACCCCATGTTCAAAGAATTAAAAACACGCCTTATCCATTGTCCAAATTGCATGAGTGACAAGCCTAATTCCACAAATTATAAGTCAAATTTCAAAATATCCTAAAGCCAAAATTCCACCAGCAATAAGGAAACTTCCAATATCCCAATATCAAAATTTCCCAACAAAATTCTAATATCCCAAATCCAAAATTCTACAGGTAGCACAAATTTCAATATTCCAAAGCCAAAATCGTAAGTAATACTTCACAATTTTTCTAAGTGGTAAACCAAATTTACACATATCCCAAAGTCTGAAAACAAAGTAACCCTTTATCAGCTATTTTTTCTTAAATAACTCAAATATCATAGATATAAAATATTTCTACTGAAAATATTTATAAAAATATCAAATAAAACATTATCTACATTAGATTATGTTAATAAAATTTTCAAGGCATTGTTGAAATTATTGATAAGATTCTCAAAGCATTGTTAATAAAACTCTTCGTTCAGATTTTAATTTAACCTAAGTTTAATATATTTTTGTAAAACTCTTAATTGGGAGATAAGATTTAATTAAACCTAAATTTAATATATTTCTGTACAACTCTTAATTGGGAGATAAGAAAATACTCTTGCATGAAATATTTATGGGCTAAGAGTTTTTGGTCAAAACATAATGACAAGTTTTCTTATATTTTTAAGAACCTATAAGTTCAACAACGATAGACCCATACAATTTTTTGAAAATCTATCAAACTTCCTAAATAAATATTTCTTCAAATCTAATTTGTAACAATAATATTAAAATTATTAATTTTAATCAATAATTTATATTTTTAACAGTTTATTTTATTAAAAATAAAATTATTTTCAAAATCACATTAATTAAAAATTCAATATAATTAAAATAGTAAAAACACAATATACTTTTTGTTCTATTTTTTAAACAATGATCACATCAAAAATAAAATTGATGCTCACAAAAACGTTGTTAACATGATACTTTGTTTTCTTTTACTGTACTTTCCATTTTCACTAGAGTTGATGACTTTGGTGAGTCTCTCTCAGTCATCCCTTCTTATGATACTAGCTTGAATTTTTTGTTAATTCCCATTCCATACCAATTTTAACTCTAAGTCTATCCACTTTCAATTGATTGATTTTCATGGATCCATTCAACCATGTCTATTATTGGAGGGTCATGGAGTAGGGTTTTATGGACATCATGGGAAGAAAAATGTCTATTGATGGTGAGAAATTGTCTATTCATGGATTCTTAGTTTAAACCAATGTGATGGGAAGGTATGTCAGTGCTCCAAGGCACTCGATCAAGAATTAATCTCACCATGTTTTCTCTCAATATGCAACACTAGTTTTCACTAGATGTGTTGGAAAATTTCATAATATCATTGAATAGGGATTTAAGATACTCACCATTTACAAAAAATGGAACATCTCTTGCACGCCTATATAGAAATAATTTTGAAGAGCTTAGAGAGTAATATATTTCTTGTGTTGTTATCTAACCAATATTCTTTGGCACAACTTCCACAATTTCATGGATGAAATGGCAATGTACATTCTTTTCAGTTCAATAATAGATCTATGCCCAATTTTCTTCTTCTCCAAGATATCTCACATTCATCTAGAAAATTTACCTTCTAGACACCAAATGATTTGGATGCATATAGAACCCATTTTTTGTGGCAATTTCTGATTTAAAACCAACATAGGTACTAATTTTATTTAAAACATCATGGTCATCATATTGGTTGGGATTCTCTTGGATCACTCCTTGCCACTGAGAAATTTTGGACCACCAAAAGTCTAGTTTTATTCATAAAATAAGGATATAATTCCTCACTTTTCCATTTTCCATCCATTGAGCGTTACATGGATGCATTCCTTTTAGACCCACATGAAGATATTCCACACCACCTCTTCATGGATTTCTCACATTTTTATCAGAATAACATCTTCCTACAATTCATTAAGATATTCAAGAGTAAAATTTTAAATAGAAGCAACTTAAACATTATTTACTTGATACATGATTGTAGGAGACTCATATACTTTCCAGTTTTTAGCATTTAACATGGAATACATTTTCATATATTGAAGTAACTCCAACTAGAAAGCATGCCCCCCAATCTTTTACAAAATTTTAAATAGACTGTACCAAATTGTATTGATATTTTTACCTTCACCTTTTAAGCATTATTTTCTAATGTTTATCCAAACATGATCACCAACTTAGAAGTGACGGTTAACTCAATGCTTGTCATGTCTAGCTATATATTTTGCATGACTCTTTTCCAATTATTCCTATATAGCTTAATGAACCAACTACATTTTTTTGGATAATTTTTTTGGCTTTGTGAACTCATTTACCATGTCACCTATTTCTTACAAGGCACCAAAACATACATTTTATTAAATCTATCCACAAAAACATATAGATAATCATGAATTTTCCTAGAAATAGGAAAAACCATACAAAATCCATAGACAAATTTTCCCATGGATGAGAAGGTATAGGAAGTGGCATATGCAAACCCTTTTTTTTCACTTGGTTTGCTAGTGGAACATTTCACACATCCCTTGATACAATTGGACATAGTTTCATACCTCTGAGGCAAAAAACAATAGAATTGTAACTAACATACTATTTTTCCTACACCAAATTACCGGAAATGAGAGAAGTATGTACTTTTTGATTACATGTACTCTTTCATCTCATGGAATACATAATATACCGGGAGATATATCAATTTTTCAGGTACAGGATAATATAATACTCCCACTTTATTTCCATGGATTACTATTTCATAAACATCCTTAAATTATTTATTTCTATCTTTTGTTTAGTAGAACATCTTGAGCTAATGAGCTATGCTATAAGAAAAGGATGCATTAACACAAGTTCTAGATAACATATTACCAACTTTGTTTTGTATACCTCTTGTGCTTGATGACCATATGGAATTGTTGCAAGAATCCCATTGACCGGAAAGGATGTGACTATTGTAGCTTGGTTTGTGATTGGAGATATTAAAATATTATTATATACAAACCTTTTTTTAGAATGCAAAACTTGAAAAAGGTTTTACACGTCAAGAGATTTAATCCCTTTAAGTGAATCATAAATTTGTGATTTAGATGGATATATAGTGGTTTTCTGCCTCTCTATATATATAGATCAGTGTAATTTTTCATTGTTAAAATTGTATTTTTGATAATTTTTTATTATTATATTTTTATATTAAAAATTGATTAAATTACATGTCTCTCTTATTGAAAAGTAAATAAATCATTTCCCTTTAATTACTCTTTTGTTTTGAGTACTAAAATATTTTACTAAGATCAACATTCTCTCTCTCTCTCTCTCTCTTTATATATATATATATATATATATATATATATATATATATATAAAAGTTCTTATGGATATTCAAACATCTTATTTAAGCTTTATATTGAAATATTTATAAAAGAGAGATGATTTTTTAATTTTTAATTACCTTATCTCTAAGATAAGTTATATAAAATTATATTACTTAACATAGACATGGAGATATTTTATTTATAACTCAAAAAGTGAAAGTGAAACATTTTTACATCTTTTTCATACTAGATTGCAATATTAACGATGAACCAAGTGAGAAATGAGAATGAGATTATTGATGTTTTATAATGCTTTTAATTAAAACTAAAAAAATATGTATAATCATTTAAGCATTTTTCTATAGCTGACATTTTTTTATTTAAAGTATTTTTTTCAAGGAAACATACCATCTCAAAATTAAGCACTGACATAATTACACATCGCCCTCATAATGAGTTGTATAATGATCCTCTCGGCTTAACAAAGGCTAATGATCTGTATAGATGATTTTCTCTTTATCAATCAAATAGTATTTCCACTCCTTCTGATCTGTATATGTCAACTTGAGAGATTATGGTGAAAAATGAAAGTGAAATGTTTAGAGTTTTAAGGAAATTATGTCAATTACATTAACACATAAACATGATTTTAAAATCAATTTTGTAGAAAATAAAGAAGACATTAGTACCATAATAGTATACATAAGGCAACAAACGATGAAGGAGTTCACCCCTCTTGGGCTACATCTCCTGGTCCAACTTCCAATGTTGGGCCTATTTCATTATGCTAAAAAAAATGTGTTTACGTCAAGTTACAATGATCTAAATGAAAAAACAATGTCTCCAATGGCTCAAGAAAAGTAAAAAAACTCCTAGCAGGGTTCTTTTTGCAAAAAAAAAGTTGAAACTTGACTGAGCTATGCTCTAGAGAAGTTTTCCCTCTAATTGTGCCCCAAATCGCACCCACCTGCTATCCATCCTACAAAATTTGCCTTTTGCGGCCACATGGGATGAAAAATTTTCCCCACGCCAGTCTGGCTGCAAATTTTCAGATCGTTAATTTGACTATGTCCCCCATGATTCGATCAAAATGGCGCCACTTGACACGACATGGACTGTTGATCTCGGACCATTTTGAACTGATCTCGCCAACCTTGACTGTACTCGTGCATGGGGTTCGTTGGTGTGGTTGGGTTACAACCCACCATAGTTGTATTTGAAATTGTCACTGAAAACATTAAACCCAACCCACTTGTGAAATGGAGCTGGTGGTATGGTTCCTGTCATTGGTAGACTAACCACACCATAAAATTTTACCATAACCTACTTCAAAATGTAACATGTGAGTAATTTTGGTTGGAATATCCACCGGTTGACTGGTGTTTACAAAATTCGCCATTAACATTAAACTCAACCACCATATGTTCACATTCCATGACACGAAACCTCCATAACATTAATTTCCAACTCTTGTGGTTTAAATTTTGGATCGTGGGTTTCGTGGGTTCTGTTGGTGGTTTAACTGATCATGCCATCACATTAAACCTTAACTCCATAATTTTTATATGTGATAACTCTTGTACCGCCAGAGGTTGACTATCAATTTAATGTTGTGTTGATACTTGCATAACCTATACTCCGAACTTTGGTTTATAACATATATGGTTTGCAACATTTATATGGTTTGAAAGTTATATAATTTTTATGCTTTATTATATGAATGACATATGGTGTTGACCCCTAGGTTAAGCCTGGGCCCCTTTCTTCCCGCCATGTATCTGGTTGGGTGGACTGGAGGCTAGGGGTTAATCCTGGTCCTGACCCCCTAAATGAAACACATGAAACTTCAAATAGATATGGTGACCCATAGGTGGTAAGAAACACCACAAAATGAAATGGTAAAGTGTTGCACTACCACACAATCGGTCCATGGTTCGAGTCCTTCCAGATCGGTTTCACCTTCCACCAAAATTTTACAAGGCCATCACAAGGCCATGTGGAAGCCATTGATTAGGCCACATGGCTCTCTCTAATTGGTCCACATAAACAACCCATGAGGAAATAAAAACACACCATTCACAACCAATAACAATATTACAAGTGTCAACCAATGACTGGCCCATATAAAACACAATCACCTGCCCAATCAAGATATGGCCTGTTGACTGTGTGTACCTGCAACCCAAAACCCAAAAATTTTACTTATTTGTCAATTTTGTGAGAACGCAATATCAAAAGCATACGATTTTGGTTTTGAGTGAAATCAATTACATTGGATTTAGGGTGACGATATCTTCGCTTTGGTGCTGGTTTTGAGATGTTTCGAGCACTTTGAATTTGAGCATTATACTGATCCACTGGATTATACCTCCCCACTGGAAGCTTTTGGACCTTCAAAAGCTCATTATAAGTCGAAAAATATATGAGGGTATATTTCTCTCACCCTTTCAGTCTTAATCCACTTATCTTTTCTTGGATTTGTTGCTTTGATATTTTCATGAAAGTACATCATTTTCCATGATTTTGGAGTCCTTGTCTTGCTATCAAAGATGGAAACTTGCTGCAAGTTTTCAAGATTTTCAGAATAGAAAACTTACCTTGAAGGAATATGAACATTCCCTCCTTGGTCTTTAATCAAAGGAAGCTTAAAAAAATTAAAGTTCCTTTCACCTTGAACACTCTCGTCATGATGACACTTAGCATGTCTAGCCTTGCACTTGGCTCGAATCTTTACCAAATGTGATTTCCATCACCATGAACCATCCTTTTTCAGAGCCAAAACATTATGAAACCCACAAGAAGATGCTTTAGATCCAATTTCCTCTTTGTCAAATAGCTTTTTCATTCTGTTTTAACCCCCACATTCTTTAACATCGGCATCTTATTCACACCAATTTTCAACAATGATGCATCCTGCTGCAAATTCAATTCATTTAGTTTACCTCTTTTAGGAGGCAACATGTTAGACTCGTGAAAAATATTATGACATGGATTAGAAACCTCAATGAAATGATATTTAAAATTTGATTCATATCCTTGAAAGGCTTTATATTCTTCAACATCTTCATGCTTGAACATTAACAATGCAAAATATTGACTAACATTAACAATCCTCTTTATTTGTCCAGCATTCATAAGAGACAGACTCAATTTCTTGCTATTTTCTCTAATAATGTACTCAGTCCCATTCTTGAACAATTGATATTTATTCTCATGGCAATGAAAAATATCTCTCCTGTCATAAATGTATGGGCTTCCCAAAACAATACCACATATTTCAAGCAGAACTACATCAACTTCAACCTCATCAAGAAATTTTCCAGTGATTGGAAATCTAAGTATACACTTTCTTGTCACCTGCAAGTTTTCATTCTCACATACCCAACCTAAAGGATAAGTTTTACGATTGGGAATGGTCTCTAAATTCAACTTCTTGAAAATGTCTTCAGAGATAATATTTGCTTGTGAATTATTATCAAACAATGTGTCTATCTTGGTATGTTTTGAAATAACTCTAATGTGGAAACGCTCTGTTGGCTTGAGGGGTCCTGACCCAGGTCGGAGTTAAGGTTAACTAACAAAACCCTCTTACTACTGGCCCTTTTAGTAGTGACCTACTTGTAGAAGTCAAAGTCTCACCCGAAGAAGTATGGGGGGGTGATGGAACTAGGTTTCTACACCCTGAGAGAGAATTAAATGATGTGGGTGTCTTCGGATATAAAACAATTGTGATCTAACCTTCGCAACAGAAGCCCTAACCAGAAACCCTATCTAGAAATATTTAGGTTAATTTACATAGGTTACCCTATGTGTGCACAAATACTGATCTTGCAATCCTTTCAATAGTCTCTAATGCATAACATTTACATTCAATAACTATAGATCCATATTTATCATTTATCCAAGGTAGAAAAAAATTGCGCAACCGATCTAAACATAGTTAACATAGTAAAAAGAAATAACATGTAGAAATAGATCATAAAGCAAAATATAGAAGAGTTGGATACTTAGATTTCATCCAATATGTTCCTTTATTCATTCACCATTCAGATCTTCCTTACAACACTTTCATTCCACCTGCGCATACAGCTAGCGGAGTTTGCACATAGCACGACTAAGGTCTCCGTGCACATAGCCAACATGAGCCTTCTAACCTAGACAATTTTTCTTCTTAGCTTTGATCATAAAAACATAGTTCAGAATTCTTACATTCTACTTCTTCTCAACTCGATATAGACTCATATTTATACCTTTAGCTTGCACTCATCTAAGGTCTACAAAATGTGGTTTTCGACACCTATTTCTATCCTTTGGACCATTACAACTCATGAGGGGCTTTGAATTGCCCCAAATCCCCTTTACCTATGCTTCACTTAGTGCGCATGACTTAACTTACAAAAAATTACAGAAAATACTATTTTTTCACCCCAAAATTTGGTCCTAAGGGACCCCGCTCCAACAGGCCCCCATCACAATCTTGTGGCTCGTCCCAAGTCACAGTGGCGCTAGGTTCTTCATCTTGGTTTGCAATTATTCAATGGAAGCAACAAAGGGATCCAAAATTCCTACGCTCTGATCAACTGCACTTTATGTTGTGTCCACCATATTTTGCGATGTCAGCCCTTTTGCGGCTAGATTGATGCTTTGATAGGTCTGATTCAGATTCTTAATAGTTGCATCCAGGTCTCATGATAGCTTCATTTCCTTGTCTTCCCACGGCTTCATGTGCTCAGTCACAATCTACTTTTTCTTCCGCAGCTCCTATACTTCATCGCACAAGATTTGACTCGTCTACAAGTGGGCCATGCACTGATATGGGACAAAAGTGGGCAAAGCCTCCTGGAGGTCGTCGAATGCCTGATCCTTAGTGTGCAATTATTGATAAATATTCTTGACTAGTGGATCTATCTGTAAAAATTTCCACAGTCCAATTGCGGTTTTGATCAGTGCAGAGCCCTTGTCAACGGTGGTCATGGTACTTTCTGATGCTTCTTTCACCAAGGCTGCCTGTTACGCGTAAACCTCTGGGGGAGTCTCTGGCTGCAGCTTAGCTTGTAATGCAATGATTTGCTGGTCAAATTCTGCCTTGACTGTCTACACCTCAGACTGGGAAGCTTTCAATGCTGTGACCAAGATTTCAAATTTTACTTGTGGTGTGACAGATGCAGGAATGGCCACTTATGGAAGATCATCGCACAACCTATCAATAAAATGCTCCAACTCAGCACGCTGAGCCATAGTCTCCTGTTTCGTTGTCTGGGCTTTGATTGACTCTTTAGTTTTAGCTGTAACATGTTGCTCCGCTTCACACAACTGCTACTGCACGCACATCTCCTTGCACTACATCTCATCAGTGATGATGGATTGGATAACGTGTAGCTTTCCACTTGGAAACATGGAGAAATCTATCCCGACCTCTGGGCAGGTCTGCACCTGCACGCACAGTTCTGGCTGCTCCAAAGTTACTGCAGCACTCGTGAAGGGCCAGGTCCTGATGTTTGATGTGGAAATGATCATTGTTGTAGGCAGGCTCGCTTGAATCAGCCTCGCTTGATTCACGCTCTCTTGTATATTATCGGTCTTCAACTGGAGTACCTACAATCCAGATTGTAATGTCTCAACCACAAATTTGTACTTCTCTTCCATAATGGTCCATCTGTCTTCAGAGGCAAATGTGAATATGTTTGCTATTTTTCCAGGTCATTTGTTGTCAAAGTGACCTCTTCTATTCCTCCAACCTTGGAGCCTTTTCTCTTCTTTCGCAGAACCTTGGGGGTGTCTGCACCATGCTTTGTTCCACGCAGAGATTCTATGCTAGTGCCATCCAAACCATCGAGGCCTCCAATGTCCACATTAGATTATCCTCTGAGATCTTGCTCTGTGTCCTTTTCTGCTTCCTACTCGGGACCCTTTTCGTCATCCTTATCTACGCCTGTTTCTATATTTGTTTCAGTGCGGGGCTTGGTTTCTTTATTTTTGTCTCCTGGTGTTGTCTCTTTTCTTGAGGTAGATGCTGTAATGGGTTGGATGGATTCAAGCCCAACGTTCCACGCTGCGGGCCAGGTCACAATGACCTAGTCAATCTCTTCTTCGGTCACCATGAAGGGAAAGTTATATCAGACCAAATCGCTGTGTGTCCTGACCTGCACATGGTGCATGGTAATCTGAAAATCTACAATGCTTTATATTTTTCATATGTTGCTGGGGATAATTTGGGCCGTAAATGGATTTTTGTGGCCATTGCGCCCTCGAGGTTGGGAGTCATCAAATACAAGAGCTTCTATATCCTGCAGAGCTTCATCCAATCCCTCTATTCCCCCAACCAAGCTAAAGGTTGATAGGAAATAATTAGTCATTGTAATCCAGTGGTGAGTCCTTTAGTGCAACTCCATTTCTAGATACCAATTAGTAGGTACCAGCCCCAACAAATGAAGTAACATATGAACCCATGTGTTCCAAGTCTTTTCTTTCCAAACCTCTATCCACTTAGCCAAGTGCTTGCGTGGGTCTCCTTGACCATAGAAAAGCTCAGTTGGTGGGGTAGTGGGAGGCTCAAAGCGCAACTTCATCATTTTTCTACATTCGTCATAGTCTTTAGAAAATCCCTTATGCGTATCCCACCAATGCACTAGGGTCGCGCGCATAGCCAACCTTCATTCTTTTGAGACAACCTTTCCCAATTATTCCATAAACACTACGACACTACCAGGACCATCAAAATATGGTAGTTCTCTTACCTCTGAGGATATGCATCGGAAGCTTTTAGTGATCTTGAGGCAGCGCAGCACAGAAAAATCATGCAACCGATTCTTCTAGTTCTCCATCTCCCCATCCAAATCTAAGAAACACGAACAATGTTGTAGGGTTGATCCAATCCTCATCCCATGTAGTAATATTGTAGATATATTCGACATCATCTCCTTTGTGCACTAGCTCTGTATATCTTTCTCCTTCTACCAGGTCTAGGGGTACTATTGCCCGTGTACCATCATTATAAAATATCATGCTTCTACGATTTAGGTTGATGATGCCTCCCATATCGATGTTACAATCCGACCCCAGCAGTGCAGGGTAGGGGTCTGCATCATCCACAATTTGTATTACTTCAAAATCTATGCATACCTTTACTCCAACAATGTCTACCAGAACTTGTGGAAGTCTTCCAAGTGGAATGATCTTCTGCTGATTGGCCATGCGTAGTTGAATGGTGGAACATTACAGATTTGGTTATCCCATATTCTTCCAAGTATTTTTAGGTAGAACATTTGCATCATATCCTAAGTCCAAGATGACTTGGTCCATATAATAGTCTCCAATCTATACAGTCATGTGAATCTCCCTACCCATTCTCTTCTTGTTCTTATAGATCTTGTTTATGACCTTAGTCTCAGTTCGAGGAACTTATTTTTCCGTGCATCTGTCTATTAAAGCCTGAAGATTATCTACTTCTTTATGATTGTGCAATAACTTAAAACAAGCTTGTAGGAATGGTTTTACTTCATCATCAATCTTCGATGTGGATGCCCTTGCAACAGCAAAATCTTTCCTAGCTTCAATAAAAGTCTCCTTTTCCTTTTGCAAGTTGAGTCCTTATTTCTTGTCAGAAGCCTTTCTGATGAGTGGCTCTACATCAACCTTCTTTTCCTCATCTCCTCTAGTGGTAGCACCGTTGCATGTAATTATGTTACATTTGGACCATCATCGCGCGGTTCAGCTTTAACCATTTTTATGTTTTGCGTAGGCGTCTATTGTTTATTTTCCTACATTCTAGCAATTTAAATAGGGCAATATTCAATTACATGATAAAATTTCCTATAGTACCTGCAAGATTGTCGTGTGGGGTTTGGGAAGTCACGCGCATAGTGTTTAGTGTCTCCACAGTTAAAGCAAATTAATTGTTCTCTTCCAATACCTGTGCCTCCACCTCTCCCTCCTCCCCTTCCTCTTGCTGGGGATCCTCCACGTCTAGATGGAGATGCTGGTGAAGATGGGTTGGCCTGCACTCTATAGAGGTTAGCATTTTTCATCATTAGGTCAAATGTTCGAAAGTGGTGCTCATCATGACCAAATGAAGAGAAAAACCTACACCATTGCTGCTTCAGTTATGGCACATATCTTTCCAATTGAGGAAAATGGTTTGTATCGTGTCATCCAATTACCCTACAATAAGCACACCATAGTGTGGGAGTACCACTTGGCCCAACAACATCCCTAGGGTGTGTTGGGGTTCCCATGTTTTGGCCAGGTTGACAGAGACCAAAAGATGAGACAACATAGAACCACTTTCAGACCTTAGGATCTAGCCCTCCTAGGTCCAGAGAGGGATCTCTCTATGATTATCAGAGGATATACGTATTTGAAGGTCTTAATTGTGATTTTAGGCTAGTTATAGGCTCAAGGTTGTTTGTTTGATTGTTTGAGTTTGGTTGTTGAGAATCAGGAAGGAATGTTTCACCATAAGACAAGGATGGGTAAAGAAGGAAGCTAGGCAAAGATAGATAACTCAGGGAAAATCAAGGCCATTGGGCAATGGAGTCAAGAAAGGATTTACTTATGTTCAATGTGTAAGCTTCAATTGGGCTAGTCATCTAGAGCATTTGGATCTCAAAGATTGATTGGTGGGATGGAACACTAAGGGATGAGAATGAAGGATGGAAAACCATCTGATTCCGTCTATAGATCAGGCCAGAGGTCATTTAACTCCAGGCCTGCTTGGACAAAACCATAGGCAACAAAAGGGGTCTTGAAAAGGTTTGTATTGGAAGGGCAGGTTATGAAGAGGCAGCGACAGGCTTTACACCTCCCAACATTCCTAACCTCTTTCAATTAAATCTTAACAAAGACATATGAACACTGATTCTATCAACTTGCACATCAGAGAGCAGGCAATAATCATCCACTACACTGGTTTAGTCAATTAAAAACAATATTCAGACACACATATGAGCAGAAAACATTAAAGACTGAGAGAGCTGGGATATAAGGTACCTAACAAGGGTAAATCTTATATCATGCATTCAAATTTCAGTCAGAAGAACATGAAATGAAATGGAAATAAACACAGAGATAAGAAAAACATCACCAACTGCTGTAGATCAGGATCGAATGAAAACTGCTTATCATGTTAAACACAACACCAATCAGGTACATCACTGCCCAAAGCTTTTACATTCAGCCTGAATACATCATATTTCTCAGCCTATCATACAATCATTACACAGGAAACTTGGCTCGGGACAAAAATGCTTGCAATTCACTGATAATCCAACAACAACCATTACAATGATATCCCTCTGTGCTTTATAGCAGAAGAGACACAGAGAACCGACTGAGGAGGTAGGTGAACCTTTAAATGTTACATTTAAGCACAACAATGAATGCAGGGCTGAGGCCCATTCTGCTTGATACACTGTATATCTAATCATTGTCACCTTCCTCGTGGAAGAAAGATTTGCTCTGGATACGATTTGACCTTTGGGCTGTAGTACTTCAGGTGATTTGAACAAAATGAAAGAACTTGCTGGGAGGTCTGCCTCATGGATGTTAGATTGCTTTGAACTATAGCTGGGACGGAAAAATCCTTCAGGGACACGACGCATAATAATTACTGTATGGGAGACCTGTCCTTTATGGAAAAACATTCTGCTGATAAGAAAACCTTGATATTACCTCGTATTGATGTTCAGGATCTCCAGAATCGATCCTCGGGGTCTTCAAAATGATGCTTTGCCTCTTTAAACCTCTGTTTCAGGGCTCAAGATCTTTGTTGATGCGCATTAATCCCTCTGATCTGTAATGAAAATCCTTGTTGCTTCATGACTGCCTCTGTCGGGTTAGCTCGAGCTTTTAATGGTGCCGGCAAGATTTCGGCGTTTGAACTCTGCTTTCCTTTAATGTAAGTCCTAACAGCCCCATTCCTTGACTTTCC
Organism: Pinus albicaulis; assembly: GCA_034641835.2. NCBI lineage: Eukaryota > Viridiplantae > Streptophyta > Pinopsida > Pinales > Pinaceae > Pinus > Pinus albicaulis. Next base: position 644,306,046 of record CM076570.1, on the reverse strand, counting down.
TGATGGTACTGGTTCATTGGATTTGATCCTGACTGCCCCGCTTACCATTAAGGCAGTACATTGAACAGAGGTGGTCCTCTTCTTCTAGAAACTCTGCCACACGGCCAATCTATGAAGAAACGGTGGATGGAGCAATGGACGCAGGGTGAACTAAATGGTGGTGCGGCGGTGGCGGAAACAACGGTATTATGTAAATGAACGATGAAAATGCAGTGAAGTGGTGGAGTGCACGGATAATAGGGTTTGGTATGATCATGCAGCGCAGACCATTGGATTCAGGCCTGGAGATGGAGATCAATGGTGGAGATTGATCTGCGGGCTGACTTATGGACATGGCGGAATACATATGAAACTTTAGACTTTGGCGAAAATGTATGGAAATGCAAACAAAGGCAACGAAATGTATGTAAGAAGTGGGACCCAGTGGAGGCGGAGGGCGATTAAATCTGAGCCATCAGATCCGGGAGGAGACGGACGGCGGAGATGCAATCGGAAGGGCTGCAATCGGAAGGGCACAAAAATGAGACACTCACAAACTTTCGATTGCGATTGACAGGGGAGAGCGATAGCCATTGGATCGCGAAACGAGCAGACGGCTAGGATTTAATCGGGAGACAGAGGGAAGGCTTGCGATCAGCGATCGGAAGGGGGGAAGCGATTGAGCGCTGGCCGTCGATCTGGCGGGGAGATCAACGGTGGAGAACACAATCGGGGGGGATGCAATCAGAAGGGCTGCAATCGGAAGGGCACAAAAATGAGACACTCACAAAATTTCGATTGCGATCGACAGGGGAGAGCGATAACCGTTGGATCATCAGGGTGGATCAACGGTGCGGAATGCACCGCGGGACTTATCAAAATAAAACAATCGCATCGGGTTTTTAGAGTATTACAAAGGAAATGCACCCGCCGGTTGTTTCGATTACGATTGGCCCCCAAGGCTTAAGCGCTTGGTCTTGGGTGACGGGCATATGTGGGGAAGTGGTTAAGGGGCCAGCGGAAAAGGGGCTAGGCCTTTAGCCTGGGAAAGTGGGTTTTTTTCCCATTTTAATGGGTTTTAAGGGATTTTAAAGGGAAACGATAAGGGGAGAAAGGGGAAAAAAGTTACACAAAGGGTAAGAGGGGGAAATTAAAGGGGATTTTAGGGGGATTTGAGGGGTAAAAAGGGGAAATAGAAGGGGAGCCAAGGGGGAATAAAAGAGGCTAAATGAGGGTAACAGAAAGGGAATTTGGACAAAGGGAAAAAAGGGGGGGAATTGATGTATGCTACAGGGGTAAAGGAAGGAATGACAGGCCCTTTTTAGCAGTTTACTAGCAGAAGGGGATTTGTATTAAGCAACAGCAATTGAGAGACTTCAAGGAGGATGGATTTTCAGGGGAAAGGCATTCCTTGAAGACTCAACAATGATTTAGCCCCCTATTTTCTTGTCAAAAATTTCATAGGGGGGCTAACAGTGGCTCCACATGGGGATGGCTTCTTCTTGAAGGAGTCAAGAATTCAGAAATTGATCTCTTGGTGTAGGCCAGATGCCTGCTGCTTGAACCATCCCTTCTTTCTTTAGATTAGCTGCCACAATATATTAGATACACAAATCAGCAGAAACATTTTCCCAACCAATCTACCTACCCAAACTAGAACTCTAACAATTTTCCCTTGGGTGCGTTTGAACTAGCAGACCCTTTACATTTATTTTGCAAAACAAAAACAAACCTATTCTAATTCTACGCTTATTGCTCCATGAGGCCAGATTAGACTGTTGGCCTCATCTATTTCTCTACCTAATCTACTACCTGTTGGGATTAAACTGTCCAACAGGTTTCTTCACCTACATTCTAAGACAGGAAATTTAAACACAACCAAGCCAGGATTAGACAGTCTGACTTGCTGGGCAGAGAATTGAAGAAAACAAATCTGTGAAGGCATGGAATTTTGCAACTGTGAAATATCCTTTTTTCTTTCTTGTGACTCAGGTTTTGAGCATATTTGAGTCACCTCTTTCCTTAGCTCCAGCTCTGATTTTGGGCATATTAGAGCTGGATCTTCTTGCCTCAGAGGTTCATGTTTTGAGCATGTCTGAACCTCTCTTTTCATTCTGTTTCTTGGAACAATCTCTCTCTTTCTGCTGAAAATGAAAATTTGCAACGGTATATACAATGGAGGTGAAATTTGAAATGGAAAATCAATAAAAGTAATGTTTGAGCATCCTGCCATTGACAGGACCCCCAAACAACTCGGAACCATCAAGTTCTTGCAAGAAAAATGCATTAGGACCCACCGTGGCTTGAATGATGAACGGACCTTGCCACAAGTTGTCAAATTTGCCATGTTTGCCTTTATCCTCTCTTCTTGAATCCCATTTCAGGACCTTGTCCCCAACTTTGAAATTTGCTGCTTTGGTTCTTTTGTCAAACTGCCTCTTCATGTTTTCCTGCACTCTGACAGCTCTGTCATAAACTTGCTCCCTTGTTTGCTGAAGATGGATTGTTTCATTGATTCTCCTTATCACGCTGTCTTCTTCTGATTGGATTTCTTGAATAAGCTTTACCACTGGTGTCCCAAGGCTAGTAGGAAAAACTGCTTCTGTCCCATAAACCAGTTGGAAGGGTGATGTGCCAATAGATTTCTTTGTAGTGAGCCTGTCTGCCCACAAGGCATGTATCAACTTTTTATGCCAAGACCTTTTGTTCTCTTCCAGAAGCTTCTTAATGATTGTAACCAGGCTTTTATTTGATGATTCAGCTAAGCCATTACCCTGGGGGTAATAGGCAGTTGAATGTCCAAGTGCAATTCCGTACCTGTGACAGAAATCAATCATTCTTTTGGATCCGAAAGAAGTAGCATTGTCAGTGATTATTTTCCTTGGGCAGCCAAACCGAGATAAGATAAAGTCCTCTAGGAACCTAATGATGACAGAATCAGTGGCATTCCTAGTGGGTATGGCTTCAATCCACTTAGTGAAGTAATCAGTAGTAGTCAGGATCCATTTGTGTTGCCCAGAAGAAGAGGGGTGGATTTCTCCAATGAAGTCTAAGCCCCATTTCATGAAGGGACCTTCTATGGTGATAGGTTGCAGAGGGAGGGGAAGGAGCTTTCTTTTGCCCTCAAAAATTTGGCATTTGTGGCAGGTAAGGACCATTTGATGAACATCACTAAAGAGTGTAGGCCAATAGTACCCAGCCCTGAGTATCTTATTTGCAGTGGCCTTCCAACTCAGGTGGCCTCCACACTCCCCAGCATGGAATTCTTGTTTGATTCTTTCAGCTTCGGTTTCAGGCAAACATTTCAGCAAAAGACCATTTGGATTTTTCCAATATAGACTCTCATTCATAATGCAGTAATTTCTAGCTTTGAGTTTTACGAATCTGGCCTTTGTTTTGGACAGTTCTGGAGGGGCATTGAGGTGTGTGAGCACGTAAAGGATATCAGTGTACCAAGGAGAGTTCTGAAACTGCTCCTCAACAGTTTGATGGGGAAATCCTTCCTGCTCATCTAGGGAATTTATCATGTTAATATCAAGGGCCTGTAGATTAGATTCAGCCATTAATTGGGCCAGGCCTTGACCTTTGATCAGCTTGGTGGGTTTGATTTCAATGTCATATTCTAAAATTGTAGCAATCCATTTTCCCCTTTTCCCATCTAGGTCTTGGGACAGGATATCTTTGACCACTATATTTGGCACATAGGCGATGGTGTGAGAATGCAGAATGTACACCCTAAAGTCTTTTAAGGCCTTAATTAGGGCGTAGGCCTGCTTTTCCATGATGTTTTACTTTAAGGGTGCATCTCTTAAGGCTTTACTGAAGAAGGCTATAGGCTGTTCATTACCCTCTGAATTTTTCTGCAGCAAAACTGCAGCTATTGTGTGTGGGGAAGAAAATGAAAAGATCAGAAAATATTTTGAGAAGTCAGGGCTGATAAGGACAGGGGCTTGGGTGAGTGCGAGCTTTACTAACTCAAAAGATTTTTTGGCTTCAACAGTCCACTTGATTCCTGCATCTTTCTTTAGCATTTCAGTCATTTTCCTAAGATGCTCAGCAAGATTGGGGATAAATCTTCTAAGGAAATTGATCTTCCCAATGAAGGACTGTAGCTCCTTGATGTTTCTTGGATGCGAAATTTGAAGTATTCCCTTAACTCTCTGGGGGTCTATCCTAATCCCTTTCTCGGATATGATGTGGCCAAGAAGCTTACCTTCTTGCAGTCCAAAAACAGTCTTCTTAGGATTTAGGGACAGACCGTACCTTCTACATTTTTCAAAAACTTTCCTCAGGTGTTTTAAGTGTTCTTCTTCTGTTTTAGAAAAGACAGTTAAGTCATCCAAGTAGATAACTATAAAGTGTCCAATCTCATCTGCGAAAGCAATATCCATTGCTCTCTGGAAGGTAGCTCCAGCATTCATCAATCCAAAAGGCATTTTCACATACATGAAGGTGCCCCATGGAGTGGTAAAAGCTGTTTTGAGTTGATCTTCTAGGAGTACCAGAACCTGGTTGTATCCTGAAAAACCATCAAGCAGGGAGATTCTTTTAGAGCCCACTACCTTCTGTAAGATATGTTCCATTCTAGGCAAGGGGTAGTTATCTTTCAGGGAGGCTCTGTTGAGGTTTTTGAAGTCTATGCACAGTCTAATCTCCCCTGTTTTCTTCCTTACAGCCACTAAGTTTGACACCCAATCAGAAAAACTTACAGGGACTATAATGCCTGCATCATACATCTTCTTAATTTCCTTTTCTACTGCAGGCAATTGTTTTGGATTAATCCTACGGAGTTTTTGTCTGAAAGGTTTCTGATTTTCTTTCAGTGGTATCTTATGTTGTATAATGTTGGTGTCATAGGCCTTTAAGTCTTCGTAGCTCCATGCAAACACATCAATGAATTCCTTAAACAAGTCAATGTATCTTTTCTTCATGTCTGCAGGTATAGACTTAGCCAGTTTTATCATTTTGGGTTTGTATTCAGTGCCTATGTTACATTCTTCTACATCTGATTCTGCATGTTCTATTGTGGGCTTCTTTGCAACATCATCGAAATCAAAGAGATCCTCTAAGGGTGCTAGGCCTCTTGGTATGTTCTTGTCTTTGGCTTGCAGCACCTCCATTTCTTCTCTATCTGCGTTTTCACGTTTTATGGCTAAATCTCCAGTTTCTTCAGAAAAAGAATTTATTTCTATACTACAAGGTGTTTCTAGTTCATCTGGGGAATCCTCACTTGGGCAGCTGTCATCAGATTTTGAGTCTGAATTAGAAAATTCAAACTCATTTATGCCCATCAGGAAATCTTCAATCTGTTTGTCTCCTTCAAAGACCTGCCAGTATTTTTCATTGTCTGGCACTGCAGGCCTGAATTTAGTCTGAATGATGATTTGTTGGTCAATTGGGGCTTTAGGATAGGAGCTAGCTAGGCAGGCTAGTCCATTTGCAATAGCGTTTTGACCCCTAGGAATGGATACTAAATCATATTCAACGAATGCTTTCAGCAAATCTAGAGTATCATTCCTATATGCCCTAAGCCTGCGGTGTTTTGCCGAATACTCACCATTCATCTGTTTGATTACTAACTCAGAGTCTCCTCTCACGACTATCCTACAGGCTCCTAATTTTTTTAACATATTTAAGCCCAAGATTAGAGCCTCATATTCTGCAATGTTATTCGTGCATTTGAAATGCAGATTGACAGCGTGGCTCTCTGCGTGGTCATTTTCGGTGTTACGCAGCCACACTCCTGCTCCAGCGCTTTGTCTAGTACAGGACCCATCAAAGTTCATTTCCCACAGGGGCTCTTTGTTTACTTCCACTTCACTTTCTCCTCTACAGCTGGGTTCGCCATTAGGTTGAGTTGGGAGGTCTGTACTAGGTTGTAAGCTATCTTGTTGTTCATAGAGGCCATGGATGTCAGGAAGGTGGTTAGCTGGCTGTTCTTGTTCTGTTTCTGTTTCACTTGGAGTGAGAGGTCCACCACAGATCCTACAGGCTTCATTGCTGATTTCCTCTTCGTTTTCAGTGTGCTGCCCATGGTTTTCCTGATCATATTCTTCCAGAGTGGCCATTATGTGGAGGTCCATAGGCTCGGTGTTCTCATTTGTATTCCTATTCTGGGACTCTGGCTCTTCTAAGGATTCATAATTACAAAAGATGAAGGAGTCAAGGTCGGTATGTACAGAATATAATGGTGAATTTTCAGGTTTCTCGGGGCTGCTGACTAAGAATTTCATTTGGGATTCTCTATATAGTCTTCTTGATTGGCCAAATATAGGGATAGTGGCATATGAGCCGTCCATCTGCATGGTGCCTTGCAGCTTGGCTCCCCATGATCTAGATAATAACATGCCATACTTGGGTGGCACGTCTGCCACCACTACATCCATGACCATACATTTCGCAGGAATCTGAGTTAAGCTCACACATAAGTCTTTGATGAGGCCAAGACATTTTACCCTGCTCGAGTCAAAAGAATACAAGTCTTTATAGGGTCTGGTGATTTCGAGGCCTAACTTCTCCATGACTACCTTAGGCATTAGATTGTGTGATGCACCGGAGTCATGCATGGCATTATGGAGGATCTTGTCATGAATGTTAAGACTGATATAAAAAGGTGGGACCACCCCCTCGTGAAATTTCCCCTCAATCTTAGGACCAAACAAGAGGGCAGGCTGATCATCGCTCAAATTTACAGTGTCATTATTTATACTCAGATTTAATGCTTTCAAAATCTGGCCCTTATATACATCCTGAGAGGCCAGCTCAGATAATGGTACAGAGATTTTAATTTTTGCAATCTCACCTTCTAAACTGAAAGTGGATTGACTCTTGGAAGTGTTCAACTCTGTTTTATTTGCAACCACCTTAGTAGCTGAATCGGTTTGTGTTTTCTCATTATGTACATGTGTAGACACAGTTTTATCAGGAGCACTAACTGAGGTGCTAGTGCTACTGGTTGGTTGACTTTGTTTTTCATTGTTTTGGTTGCCTTTCTGTTGGTTTTTCTCAGAACTCTCAGCTGTTGATTTATTGTTCACAGCAGTTACTTTAGAAGATTTCTCAGGCCTCTTTTTGATGGTTACCTCAGGAGTTTTAGGTTTGGAAGTATCTTGGTTCTTTTTACTCCTGAGCTCATATTGTTCTCTGACCTGTAACATGGCATTTTCGAATCCCAACCTATAATCCTCAGATTCAAACCATTCCTCCTCCCCATAAGAGGTTGAGGGTTGGTCCTCTTCTGAATCACAGTTTAGGATCGAATCTTCTATTTCGAACATGTTTATCACATTCCCTTCAGACTCTTCTATGATTCCCTCATCCTCATCAAGAAAGTTTTGGAAAGGGGGAATGACTTGCTGATCTGACTCTTTCTGTCTATTGGGGGTGTTGTTGTTTCTTCTAAAGTTTTGGTTTTGGTTTTGATTTTGGTTCCTGTTCTGAGTGATAGCCATATTTTCGACCACTTGGCATAGCTTATCCAAATTCTTAGACAATCTGTCAATATTAGGATCTGAAGTGGAGGCTATAGTGTCATCCTTGTATGTTACTCTCTTCTCAGCTCTTAGTTTGGCCCTTTTTTCAATTAAATTTGCCTCTATGTTTACTGCCCCTTTCTGCATGTCTTCCAAAGTGGTGTACTCTTTATCTTTAAGCTCATAGGCCATGTCAGCATCAAATCCATCAGGATATCTGGCTAGGGCCATACCTTGCGGAGGTTTCATGTGTGGGGGAAGAGCATTGTAGATGCTATTGAATCTAGTGGTGTAATCGTGAACACTCTCTCCTGCGTTCCTCTTAAGAGACATGTATTCTGCTAGGAGCTGGCGAGGGTTTGCTCTAGTTTCCCATTTGTTAATGAAAGTCTGGTATAAAGCAGGGAGATATTGGATACTACCAGCAGGTAGGTTTTTAAACCACTTTTTAACCTCTCCCCCTAGGCTCTGCGCGAAAATTCTCATTTTGATTGTTTCATCATCAATTTCCATATAGTCAAAAGAGTCCTCCATTTTATCTACATGTTGTTGCGCTGTTGTAGGCTCTTTAGCAGGGAAGTGTGGGATTTTTGATTGATAATCATTTGGCAAGGGCGGTAGAGGCTGAGGTAAAACTAGAGGTGCATACCAGGCTACCATGATGATGTTCTGATGAGGTATAGGGTTGGCTTGAGAAGCTGGTAGTTGGATGACAGGGATGGTAGGACCAGCAAAAGCCTGTTGAGCAGATCTAGGGTGAGAAAGCCCCGAGTTTTGGAGAAAGTGGAGATCAGGTGGTGTGGAAGGAGGGGTTTCGCTGTCCCTAGTGTCTGGCTGGTCTGAAATACTGAATGACCTAGTTCTAGGTAATCTGTTTTGGAGGTCTAGGTCGAAGAAAGGGTCTAAAAGACCTGCAAGATATTCTGGTACAGAATTGGCTCTATGAATGTTGCTAGAAATAGTTGATCTCCTACTCATAGGGGTTCTTTTAAGAATTTTCTCAGGATTATCAACTGTTTCAGGTGGGTTTGGATCAGGGAAAGCTCTTGTATGAATGGTTCTATGAGCCAGAGTGATGTTTATAAACCAAGCAGCTGAGCCCTACTCGTTATTTCTACTATGGTTAATGTTGTCTTGGGAACTGGCCCCCCTGTGGAGTCTTCATTATGCTTGGGACTGGTCTCCCAGTGGAGTTTGATGTGAAACCAAGATAATCAGCAGGCCTACTGATCACCAGTGGAGTCTTTAACGTTTAGGAATAATGGAGTCACCAGGTGGAGGGTTTAGGATGATTCTAAGGTACAATGTCCACCACAGTGCTCATGCACTATCACCTTTCATGAATCTCCTCTAAAGCAACAAGCTCCAACCAGAGATTGACTGGGAGGGAATTTACCAGATATGTCACCTCTGAAGAGAGGATGAGATCTGGAGGCTACCTGGCCCTATCCAGGCTCTGTCTAAGAGTATGGTGGATATTCAATAATGGAGGCTGATTCAAGAAAGGTGTGACTTGCTGTCAACCTAACCAGAGCTCTAAGCTTCTAAGGATGTTCGAAACGAAAAGAACTCAAAGGTCCCCAGCGGAGTCGCCATTATGTTGGGGTTCCCATGTTTTGGCCAGGTTGACAGAGACCAAAAGATGAGACAACATAGAACCACTTTCAGACCTTAGGATCTAGCCCTCCTAGGTCCAGAGAGGGATCTCTCTATGATTATCAGAGGATATACGTCTTTGAAGGTCTTAATTGTGATTTTAGGCTAGTTATAGGCTCAAGGTTGTTTGTTTGATTGTTTGAGTTTGGTTTTTGAGAATCAGGAAGGAAGTTTTCACCATAAGACAAGGATGGGTAAAGAAGGAAGCTAGGCAAATATAGATAACTCAGGGAACATCAAGGCCATTGGGCAATGGAGTCAAGAAAGGATTTACTTATGTTCAATGTGTAAGCTTCAATTGGGCTAGTCATCTAGAGCATTTGGATCTCAAAGATTGATTGGTGGGATGGAACACTAAGGGATGAGAATGAAGGATGGAAAACCATCTGATTCCGTCTATAGATCAGGCCAAAGGTCATTTAACTCCAGGCCTGCTTGGACAAAACCATAGGCAACACAAGGGGTCTTGAAAAGGTTTGTATTGGAAGGGCAGGTTATGAAGAGGCAGCGACAGGCTTTACACCTCCCAACGTTCCTAACCTCTTTCAATTAAATCTTAACAAAGACATCTGAACACTGATTCTATCAACTTGCACATCAGAGAGCAGGCAATAATCATCCACTACACTGGTTTAGTTAATTAAAAACAATATTCAGACACACATATGAGCAGAAAACATTAAAGACTGAGAGAGCTGGGATATAAGGTACCTAACAAGGGTAAATCTTATATCATGCATTCAGATGTTAGTCAGAAGAACATGAAATGAAATGGAAATAAACACAGAGATAAGAAAAACATCACCAACTGTTGTAGATCAAGATCCAATGAAAACTGCTTATCATGTTAAACACAACACCAATCAGGTACATCACTTCCCAAAGCTTTTACATTCAGCCTGAATACATCATATTTCTCAGCCTATCATACAATCATTACACAGGAAACTTGGCTCGGGACAAAAATGCTTGCAATTCACTGATAATCCAACAACAACCATTACAATGATATCCCTTTGTGCTTTATAGCAGAAGAGACACAGAGGACCGACTAAGGAGGTAGGTGAACCTTTAAATGTTACATTTAAGCACAACAATGAATGCAGGGCCGAGGCCCATTCTGCTTGATACACTGTATATCTAATCATTGTCACCTTCCTCGTGGAAGAAATATCTGCTCTGGATACGATTTGACCTTTGGGCTGTAGTACTTCAGGTGATTTGAACAAAATGAAAGAACTTGCTGGGAGGTCTGCCTCATGGATGTTAGATTGATTTTAACTATAGCTGGGACGGAAAACTCCTTCAGGGACACGTCGCATAATAAATACTGTATGGGAGACCTGTCCTTTATGGAAAAACATTCTGCTGATAAGAAAACCTTGATATTACCTCGTATTGATGTTCAGGATCTCCAGAATTGATCCTCGGGGTCTTCAAAATGATGCTTTGCCTCTTTAAACCTCTGTTTCAGGGCTCAAGATCTTCGTTGACGCGCATTAATCCCTCTGCTCTGTACTGAAAATCCTTGCTGCTTCATGACTGCCTCTATCGGGTTAGCTCGAGCTTTTAATGGCGCCGGCAAGATTTCGGCGTTTGAACTCCGCTTTCCTTTAATGTAAGTCCTGATAGCCCCATTCCTTGACTTTCCTGATGGTACTGGTTCATTGGATTTGATCCTGACTGCGCCGCTTACCATTAAGGCAGTACATTGAACAGAGGCGGTCCTCTTCTTCTAGAAACTTTGCCACATGGCCAATCTGTGAAGAAACGGTGGACAGAGCAATGGACGCAGGGTGAACTAAATGGTGGTGCGGCAGTGGCGGAAACAACGGTATTATGTAAACAAACGATGAAAATGCAGTGAAGTGGTGGAGTGCACGGATAATAGGGTTTGGTATGATCATGCAGCGCAGACCGTTGGATTCAGGCCTGGAGATGGAGATCAATGGTGGAGATTGATCTGCGGGCTGACTTATGGACATGGCGGAATACATTTGAAACTTTAGACTTTGGCGAAAATGTATGGAAATGCAAACAAATGCAACGAAATGTATGTAAGAAGTGGGACCCAGCGGAGGCGGAGGGCGATTAAATCTGAGCCGTCAGATCCGGGAGGAGACGGACGGCGGAGATGCAATCGGAGGAGATGCAATCAGAAGGGCACAAAAATGAGACACTCACAAACTTTCGATTGCGATCGACAGGGGAGAGCGATAGCCGTTGGATCGCTAAACGAACGAACGGCCAGGATTTAATCGGGAGACAGAGGGAAGGCTTGCGATCAGCGATCGGAAGGGGAAGTGATTGAGCGCTGGCCGTCGATCTGGCGGGGAGATCAACGGTGGAGAACACAATAAGAGGGGATGCAATCGGAAGAGATGCAATCGGAAGGGCACAAAATTTCGATTGCGATCGACAGGGGAGAGCGATAGCCGTTGGATCATCAGGGTAGATCAACGGTGCAGAACGCACCGCGGGACTTATCGAAATAAAACAATCGCATCGGGTTTTTTGAGTATTACAAAGGAAATGCACCCGCCGGTTGTTTCGATTACGATTGGCCCCCAAGGCTTAAGTGCTTGGTCTTGGGTGACGGGAATATGTGGGGAAGTGGTTAAGGGGCCAGTGGAAAAGGGGCTAGTGCCTATAGCATGGTCGGAAAGTGGGTTTTTTTCCCATTTTAATGGGTTTAAGGGATTTTAAAGGGAAACGATAAGGGGAGAAAGGGGAAAAAAGTTAAACAAAGGGTAAGAGGGGGAAATTAAAGGGAATTTTAGGGGGATTTGAGGGGTAAAAGGGGAAATAGAAGGGGAGCCAAGGGGGAATAAAAGAGGCTAAATGAGGGCAACAGAAGGGGAATTTGGACAAAGGGAAAGAAAGGGGGGGAATTGATGTATGTTACAGGGGTAAAGGAAGGAATGACAGGCCCTTTTTAGCAGTTTACTAGTAGAGGGGGATTTGTATTAGGCAGAGCAATTGAGAGACTTCAAGGAGGACGGATTTTCAGGGGAAAGGCATTCCTTGAAGACTCAACAATGATTTAGCCCCCTATTTGCTTGTCAAAAATTTTCATATGGGGGCTAACAGGGTGCAGTGGATTCGGTCCCCCTGCTTGCATGTAACTTGAAAACAAAGTACACTGATATTTGGTGTGGCATGAACCCTTATAGCATATGCACCAGTCATCTACCCAAATTCGTTCCCTCTGTCTCTGTGTAGGTTCTGAATCTCTAAGTGCATTTCCTCTTGTTGAATTTGAATTTTCAGAGTTCTGAATTGATCATCCGCTCTGGGCGCAGCTTCAATTTTCATAACAACTTCCAAAGCTTTGGCCTGAGAGTCAACCTTTTGTTGATTCATAGGCCCACACAGATGTGGCAAGAGTATGGAAATGAACAATTCCTTATGATGCTTATCATCATAAATAAATCCTCCTTCGTTGATGGTGTGCTTCAACCGTTGATCAACCTCCCAAACAAATTCATTCAGCTCTTGTTTGATATCTTTTAATTTTGTCACGCACTGTGAGTAGGACTTCATTTTCCTGAATTTATATTTCAAAGTGTCCTTAATTTTCACAACAGTGGGATCAACATGCTGAGTTATATATCCCATAAACCAAACTAATGTGTGACCTTCAAACACCATATCCAGGTGCACTCTCTTGACAAAATCAGTGTTAAAATTTTGCACAATCCAGACTGCATCAGCAACAAACCAAAACCTATCCATGTCCTCACCTCCCACACCCTTAAAAGTGGGTAGCTTCATATGCGCGACCATATCTCCTACAGGTGGCGGTAGGATATGTCTTACCTGTAATATTCCTAATTATCTTTTATCTAGTTAAAATGTTAAATTTTGTTTTTGTTAATAAGATAGATGAATAAGAGGGCAGAGGGACCCATAAATCTCTTTACTAGGAATAAAACCACTTCGAATGTGAATGTGGATCAGTTCATCTAGTTGAATAAAGAACTCCTTGGTGTGGATGGGGGTCAATGCATGTGGATGGAGTTAAGATTGACCAAATCAACAACACAGTCATGGAGGTAGTGGAGATAGTGGAGGATAGGGCAGTCATAATGAGAGGAAGTCTCCATGAGAGTAGCATCATTATTGAGTGGGGAAAAGGGGGAGGAGGCTCACAAAGCATATAAGGAAGGGGATGGAAGCCATAGAAGGCATTCAGAATATTTCTTATGCATGGTATTTTATGAATTTTTTCATGCTTCAACTATTTAGCGAAGTCTGTTGTGCTGTTTAGCACAAGGGTGTTTTTGGGTGGAAAGCCCACCCTCATCCTCGGGGGACTTTGAGTGCCCACTCAGGAGAGGTTCTTTTGAGCTACATTCCATCATCCGACATCAGGCCAATATTCAACCACCTTTGGCTGTGCAGTCTCCTTCAGGAATTGTGAAATCTAGGAGGGCAATTTTAGTGGAGGGTTGATAACCCAATATTTTGAGATTATTTTCCAGTGAGGGGAGCAACCCTTCATCCAGAAAGTTAGTGAGGAGCAGAATCAACAATTTTCTCATCATATTAGCCACCTCCCAACATTTTCCTAGCTGCAGAGCATAATTAAGCCCTAGCTCTGCATTTTTCATCTTGGGTATTTCTGGAAAACCTTTCTGGGTTATCTTGGAATTGTGCTAAAAATCCTAGATCTTTGATCCTGACATTTTCTGAGCACCCTATCAACAGATCTACACATTCCTAGTTTCTAGTAGCATTTATTTCCAGTAGTATTGCACAGTCATGGCCTCCCAGCAGCTTATGTAGCAGTTGTTTCTCATGTCTTGATGTATAGGGTCATTTTAGGCTTGTTTTGCCTAGCTTGAGTGTCTTTTCCTCAAGATATTGTACTTCATTTTCTGCTACCATATATAATAAAATGACTCAATGATATGCTCATGTTTTTGATGTATTGATGTTTACTACATTTTCCAGTTTTATGTTCAATATTCATGTTTTTCCTATTTTGGAATATTACAGTGGTATCAGAGCATAATCTTGGCTTAGCTTGTGAGGCACTACATCCATGTCATCAAAAGAAGAAGAACCTCTTATAGAATGGGAGAAGCGGTATATTAATAGAGGTCAAATGTTTTATTATACAAAAAATGAAGAAGATAAAGGCAATTCTCCAATATCAGGGGAAATGGATGAACAAGATTTTCCAAAGCTTCTTCTCCAAATCATGCAAGTTATTTCCAAATTATAAATCAAGGAGATGAGGATCGAAAGACAAAAGGAGACCCCAAGATGGTTTCTACATGGAGAAAGCTCCGACACTTCACATCATTGGTGTGAGTAACCAGTAGTGCAGCAAGTTTCCCAACGCTCCACGATGCCTACATTCCTAGGAGTGGGAAATGGGGGTGCAGAATCCCAAGAACAAGAGGTTCTTGGTGATTACTTTCTAGAATTTGAATCTGAATCTAAAAGGTTCAAAGAGAATCTGAACTTCCAAGATTTCTATCAGATCAAGGATAATAGGAGACCCCGTAATAACAATAGAAGTGGAGGGTACATTCAGAACAATGATCTGCAACATACTATGGGTAGATTATTTCTTCCTACTTTTGATGGGTCATCCAAGTGAACAGCCAAGGCTTGGGTGGAAAAATTGGACATCTATTTTTAGTTGAACCAAGTGCCAGAGATTAAAGCTATTAATATAGCAGTGCTGCACCTTGAAGGTGAAGCACATGAATGGTGGTTTCACAATCTATCTACATTGGGGCATATCAGTGTGATTGCATATGCAGAATCCACCTAGAGATTGGTAGAAATACTTGAATTGTTGGGAAAAATACTGAGGGGGGGGGGGGGGGGGTGAATCAGTATTTAGTGCTGAATGATAAACATTTCACTTTTTGTTTCTCTAAAACCCATACGCTACTTTAGTTCATCCAACTCGCGTATACATGCGGATATACTTCATAAAACTCGCGTATCAGAGATCTTATTATGCATGTAATTATTTACTTGGATCAGTGCATCATTTATTCATTAGCTGTTTAGTCAGTAGTAAACATGTGAAGTAATAATAGAATAAACCATCACACATAAGCAACACACAGGAACACCAGGATTTAAGGTGGAAACCCAATTCAGGAGAAAACCACCGCTGCCGTCGTCTCAGTCTTCAATATTTTATTATAAAGAAAACATCTTACAACCATGTACTGGCACAGAATCATACCAGCATGCAGGCACCCACCTGCAGAATGCTACAACCTTCTCTCGTTTACCAGCCTCTCCTGGAAGGGAGCTACAACCCCCTGATCTCGTTTACTAGCTTTTCCTGGAAGGGAGCTACGATCCCCTGCTCTCGTTTACCAGCCTCTCCTGGAAGAGAGCTACGACCCCTTGACTGAAGGCTTCGACCCTCAGTGCCACCATGGACCACGTTTCATCAATTTTCATACTAGATCCAAAAAATTCCATACAAAACCACTTGTAGGCCACTTTTTATCATATTTTCAGACTGGACCCACTCAACATTCATAAAACTGAAACTTATACCCCCATCAATTCATTCATTGAATCATCAACCAATCAAACAACAACTTGATCTTCAACTAACATAATCAGCAGCATATTCATCATTCAAACAACCCAGTTATGTATGAATACATCATTGACAGATAGCAGTAAAACAACAGAACAGGTCAGACATTTCATACCACATACTTCAGCAAAACCCTAGTTTCCATACGCACTTTTACTTCACTGAACCTGCGTATATACGCGATTTCAAAGAAACGAACCTGCATATACATCTACACTAATTTCACATTTAATACGCGCTTTTGCTGAAGACAACCCACGTATACACGCACCTTTGATGAAGCGAACCTGCGTATAGATTCATAACTTTTCAGGACTTTGTGCAGCTCTTCAGATTAGATGAACAACTCAGATCTCACCATTTACTTCAGCAAATATTCGCTAGATAACATATCTAAACATTCCATGAACAGATCCAGACAATACATGATTATTTCAGATCTAGAGATCCCTCTTCATCATTTTCTTCATCCATCATTGTAGTCATAGGTGCATTATATGTTCAGATCTAACTGTAACCCATTTCATACAGATATACTTCAGAGTGAAGTATTCATTCAATACCCATATACTTCCACACACTTGCTCAATGATCTTCTTCTCCTTATATAGGTTTAGCCTTTGTCAATACCATGAGCCAAAACCACACAACTTCTAATGGTATTCCTGGACGGGATCAAATAGATATTCAAGCGCTGAATACAATGGGTCAATACCATGGTAAGAACCCCTGGTTTTATAAATTTAGAGTGCAATTAGGCATACGCGACTTGGCACGTATTTTTCTGCGTACATACGCTACTTCTCCTTAACAAACCCACGTATGCATAGTGACATACCTTATTTATCATTTCTTTGGCACTTCCTGAAATTCCTTTCTTCTGTTACTCCTGAGTTGATCTGTACATACATCATCTTTACATATTTAACACATACGTTGCTTATAGGCAACTCATCAAGTAGGTTTCCATCAAGGACAACTTCACCAAGTAGGTTTCCATCCAAAGACAAGTCATCAAGTCAGTTTCCATCAAGAAAAACTTCATCAGTCAGGTTGTCATCAAGGAAAACACATTGCATCATATAGCCAACAATCTCATTTCATCAAGTAGCCATCAACTTTATCAACACACGCCAACAATCTCCACATCAGATTTACGTCAATATCAAATATGTTGTTTGTCTAAAGACAACTTCATCAAGTAGGTTGCCATCAAGGACAACACTCTGCATCATATTGCCAACATGATTGAAGAGATCCAGAGGCACACTTTATTGAGCTAGCAAAGCTTAAGTAGTCGGGAAATCCGAAAACCTATATCTCTAAATTCCTGAAACTTTTTGTCATAATGCCAGATTTATCTACAACTAGGAGAGTATATATGTTCATTGATGGGCTAGAAGAGCCTTTGCATGGGTTGGTAAATTCCACTAGACCAACTACACTCCAAGATTCCATTGAGAGGGCTAGGGACTTAAAAGATGCTTTGCCAAGGGAAAGAGCTCCATTCTATAAAAAACCCACTTTTCAATCAAAGGGGAAATATGTGAAGGTTCCTCTCCCAAAGGAGAACCAGAGAAAAGGACCTCTTAGGGATTATGTCTGAAGATATTTGAGGAGGAGGAAGCTTTTATTCACTTGCCAAGAATGATTGGTACTAGGGCATCGATGCGCTGCGAGAAAGGCATGCTATATTGAAGTATTCTCTGATAGTGAAGAGGAGGAAGAAGAAGAGCCAGAAGGAGACATCATCAATGTGGCACCAGGAGAGTATCCACCACCACCAAGGGGTGGAAATGGGGCATTTGCTCCAATTGGAGGAACCCTTTCATCTTTGCGGGGAGTATCCAAGTATTTGACCTTGAGGGTTCAAGGCACAGTTCAGAGGCAGCGGGTGTCAGTATTGATAGATAGTGGGGCTGCCCACAATATTATCTTATTCCCATCAAGTGCAGAAGAGAACCATACCCACATATGATTTTGAAGGATTCTTAGTTTTGATTCCAGGAGCTAGAACCATGCAGTGCATGAAGTATGTTCTGTCATTGACTGTAACTTTGGGGACATATGCATTGACTGATCACTTCTTTGTGGTTGAAATTCCTGACACCAATGTGATATTAGGTGCACAATGGTTGATTACACTGGGTAAGATCACCACAGATTAGGAGACCTTGCAGATGGAATGGACAGATAAGAAGAGCGAAAAGCACCAAATGATCATGGGCATGCACACCTATCCACCTTAGAAAGTCCCCACACATAATATGGAGGCTGCATTGCGTAGAGGAGGAAAGGAAAAATGGGTCTACTCTAGACCATTATTCTACAGTATTTGGAGGTATTCCCCCAGGGTGGCCATCAGACTAGAAGTTTGTAAAAGGGTTATCACAACTAGTAGCACCACTCACAAATCTAGCTAAGAGGGGAGCCTTTGATGGGACAAACACTGCACAAAGGGCCTTTGATTGGATCAAGGAGGATATGAGTATTTTTCCAGTATTGGTATTGCCAGATTTCACTCAGCCCTTTGTGTTGGAATGTGATGCTTCAGGAGAAGGTGTTTGCAAAATCTTGGTGCAGGGAGGCCATCCCATAGCCTTTGAGAATCAAAATATGCTACCACATGGGAACGTGTATTCCATATATGAGAAGAGGTTACTAGCCATCATCCATGCATTGGCTAAACTCAGGAAATATTGGACGGAAAACAAATTCCAAGTGAAGATTGACCATCAAAATCTTCAATCTTTTCTTGAGAAAAAGCAGTTGCAAGGGGGGCAGAAAAAATGGGTTAGAAGAATTCTGACATATGACTTTGACATTGAATATGTCAAAGAGAGAATAAATGAGGTAACAGAGACCAACAACACTGTCATTGATGAGTGTAGATTCATATTGGGAGTCCCAGTTGTTGGTAGAGTATTCCAAGGACCACTTCACATGTGAGATACTTGATGAGCAAGTGACCGATGAGAGGTATAGAGTGATGGATGAGGTTATATACTACCAGGATTGGATCTTCTTGACTAGATATTATAAGCTCAAGGAGTAATTTTGCATGCAACAAATCATTCACCCCTCTCAGGCCACCAAGGTTTCACAAAGACATATCAGGCCATTAGGGAGAGATTCTCATGGAAGGGTCTCAAGGAGAATGTGCTCCAGATTATAAGGAAGTGCACATTTTTCCGGTACCATGAAGAAGAAAACAACCCTCGTACAAGGTTTTTCAGTCAATTCCTTTTCCGGGAGGGAAATGGGAGAGCATATTTATGGAATTAATTATGATTTTTCCAATAGTACATGGTAAGGATTGTGTCTTCATGATCATTGGTCAACTGACAAAGTGTTTACATTTCTTTTCCATCTATTCACCGTACACTGCTTCACAAGAGGTCAAGCTTTTGGTCTTCCTAGGACCATAATCAGTGATAGAGGTAGTCGCTTCATGAATGGATTTTGGCAGGAGTTGTTCTATTTGGGGGATACCAGGCTGACATCGAGTACAAGTTATTACCCCCAGGAAGATGGGCAGAAAAAGGTGGTAAACAAGTTGCTGGGAAGCTACTAGTAAAACTATGTTATGATGCAACAAAGAGCATGACTATGCTGGCTCCACTTAGGGGAATATTATTACCATTCGACATTTCATATAGCATTCAGTATGTCTCCATTTTGGGTTCCACATGGTTATGATTCTCTATCAGTTGTTGATATGGTGTTTGGAGAAAGAAAGGCTCATAGAGCCAAATATTGGATCCAAGAGGGTCAGGATATATTCCGGGCTCTTAAGGACAACATTGCTATGACCCAAAATCTACAGAAGTAATATAAATTAGCCTATCTCCATCTTCAGCCATACAAAAAATCTACATTGGAGGAGAAGGGGGCTGAGAAGCTTAAGCCCCATTTCTATGGGCCATACAGAGTGATCCATTGTGTTGGGGAAGTAGCATATGAGTTGGAGCTCCCCATTGGGAGTAAGATCCCCAACATTTCTCATGTCTCATGCCTCAAAAGTGCCATTGGACAACATGTAATTTCCACCATGGATCTCTCACCTTTTTATGATAAGGGCCATTTGGTTTTAAAACCAAAGGCTATCTTGGACACTTGGGAGGGGCAACTAACACTAGAAAATTTGGCCCAATTTCCGATGGCCACTTCGTTGTTATTCTGACACATAGTCGTCGCAAGAGTGACAGTTTGAGGCCAGACAAAACATGGTTTTCCAGCACGTTGCAATTCCGACGCTTTTTGAAAGTGTCACAATACCGACACAATTTCTGACATTTCCAAACATTGTGTTGGAATGTTGCAATATCGACTCATTGCAAAAGCATCGCAAGACCGACGCTAGGAAGAAGTGTCGCAATTACGACGAGCAATTGAACGTTGCAAGACCGACATGCATATGGCATCACAAGACCGACGCTCTGCCGGAGTGTCGCAATATCGACGCATTACAACACTCGAAAGAGTGACAGTTTGAGGCTGGACAAAACGTGGTTCACCAGTACTTCGCAATTTCGATGCTTTTCTGAAGTGTCGCAATACCGACACATTTTCTGATGTTTCCAAACACTGTGCCAAAGTGTCACAATACCGACAAAAAATTGAATGTCGCAAAACTGACGTGCATAAGGCGTCGCAAGACTGATGCTTATAAAGCGTCGGTATACCGACAACGGGTTAAATTTAAAAAAAAAAAGGAAAAAGAAAATTTACCAAGCTGGTGATGGATATGAATATGGAATCTTTGCTATCTCAAAGAAAGGTTCATGTTTGTCATCAAAATCAATTTTGATTTCTTCAGTTTCTTTCCGAGAAAATTTAAGTGACAATTAAGTTTCTTTGCAAATAATATAATTCAAATATCAGATGAAAATATTCACGATTTTTTGATGTCTCAAACATTGACACTTATTCTTCCAATTTTTAATTTCGAGGAGATGATTATTTCCTTCTTACTAGTAAACAAGAGAAGGAATAAGGTTAAAATCATTCACTAGGTGATATTCACTAGAAATATGGCTTCGAGAAGGAAGAATTATAAATATTTATTGATAATGCACTCTAGCAATTTTAGATCTTGAAAAGTTGATTTGTAAGAAGGTTTGGAGAGATAAACAAGTTTCAATTATAAGCTCACCGAGTTGCATAGTGTTAGAGAGTCGGAGAGGCCGAATGTTTGGACCTCTGTAGCTAACTGTGTAAATGAATTTATGATATATGGAAGGTTATGGCGTTTCTACACACTTCTGGTAGGAAAAGGGCAACTGTGGTTGATTATTGAGAATCTGGCCTGTGTGACCAAATTCATTATAGATAGAGGACATCTCTCGTGTCGAGGAAGAAACTCTATGATTTGGTAAAGAGTCTGCCAGTATATTCTGTGATGGGAGCGTGGCAGGACTAGGGCGATTACCCGTGCTAAGAGCCACTGTCATCATATTGATTTAATTTGAGATACATCTGTATGGGAGATGTGCAGAATGAGTTTCTGTGCATAGGTTTAATAAAAGCCTTTGGAACCTTGAACTTTATTAGAATAAAAGTGGCATACAATACAAGAGTTGGTGCTGCGAATATGAGTTGAGGAATGGTTTAACTATAGAGCGGCGTATTGGAAAAGTCACGGTGGAACTGTGAGCCACTGGAAAGCGGGACAGAGCAACATCATAGTAAATCTATGGACTTAGAATTGCAAGGAGGAACCGTGTTAAGTGATGTGTTGAAGCGTTGGCGGAATCTTGAGTAAGTAAAGCGGAACGGAACCAAGAGGTGAAAGTAAAACCGACGTGCGAGGACAGGCAGTTTTCACGTCGTTGAAAAGTGGTAAGCTATATTCAAGAAAAAAACGTGATATATCCCTGCGCTTGACACGTAAGCCAAGGGTGGTTTTGGAAAACCATGAATTTCTGGTAAATTTTGAGCGTTAACGCTCGAACCACAAAAAAATGCGATATGCACTTACGCCCATTCGATCATTGGAGTTGAAGCGATAAGATTTCAACCGTCGGATGCACACGGTATGTTAACCAAACTGTGGGCCCAAGGTTTTGTTGGCGGTGTTAGACCTCAATTCAAATCGGGTCATATATGCGCGAATGTTATATATGGTAATATTTGAATACAGTGCGAAGGTTTCAAATAACATTGCTGAATTACATATAAGTGCATGAGTTTCGAATGATAACTGAAATAAATGAATTAGTATATAAGACTTTTATAAATGAATATCAGTTAGTCCCTTACTTGAATAAACCTGAACAAAATGAGAATTCTATCCAGTGTATTCTCCAACTCCTCCTCTGAAGTACCTTTGTTACCAGATCGAAGTTTCTCATCAAGAAATTTGGAAATAATTTTTGCTAGTCGGTTCTGAAGACAAAGGCCATAATTCAGATAAATTCAAAAACAATATATCTATGACTAATCAGTTGAAATTGTAAAATTTCTATATTAATCCCTAAACTCACATCATTATTCCATTTCATGCATTCATCCTCCTGAATAATCATAAGTAAAACCTCATTTTTACTTAAAGGCATTATAATTTCCATTTGACTAATTTCCATCATCACATAAGAACATTAAACCCCAAAATTACATTATATCATAAGTTAAAGTGATAATATTAATGTAAATTGTCTTTTAAACTTCACTTTACTTGTTATTTTTATGTATTTTGAGTATACCTTGTCCTATTTTCATATTAAATTTAACTTATATATTAACTCCCTATAGAAATAACCTTTTCCTATTGTATATAACTCCTTTTATATAATAGCCCCAAAAACCCATTTATTATAACTTTAGCCAAAGTTATTTAATCCCCACATGTTTAAATAAAACACCCACATTACAACCCCTTTGGCTAAAATATATCTTTATATTAAATCCCACCCCTATGGTAAGTAAATCGTTTTGATTTAATTACTATATAATAAAATTATATATATATAAAATCATTAAACATATTTAAATATGTGCTTAAAACAAAAATATAATCCCCGAAGTTTAATTTAAACTAAACTTCAAATAAAATCATCCTTTCATTTCCCCGACTCTCTTAACCCAAGGTTAAAAACTTAAGCTTTTTTACTTTCCCAATATATATTCATCACCACAGTTATAACCTTGGGTGAAATCCTTTATACCCCTCCCGATCACTTTACTCCATTGCATAAAATCCATTTATACATTAAACTTCATAAATCCCTCAGCACCATTGGACTCCATTCTAACCATCCGATCATCCTTCTCCTTTTAATCCGACGGTCATAAGTAAACCCGATAAGCCCTTTTCCCCATCCCCACCATTTCCTATCGGATCAAATTTCATCCGTTGATCTCCCCTTGTTAAATCGACAGTACAGATCAAAGCCCCGATCCCGCTGTATTTACCCCACAACTTCACATCAAATCTTGACCGTTCACTCCACTCTGACAGATCAGATGATGCACATTCATTTTCGCATTTCTAAAGTAATCGAATGAAGTTACCCAAAAGTTTTGCGAAAAAAGTAGTTTTGTGAAACCGCCCCATGCTACGTGTCCTCCTTTCATTTAATCACATTCCAAAAAGGAAAAACCATTTACCACTCAAAAGCGATGTGAAAACCATTTATGGTATCTCCTTTAAACACACAAACTGTTCCCACCCCAACTGTCATAAATAACATTAAAAGGTGATATAACTTAAGGTTTTATGACTTAGTTTTTCATTTTTTCCTTTGTATTTCGCCTAGTTTCCATATTAAACATTGTAATCCCTTTGCAAAGCCTCCCGACACCCTTTTCGAGCTGTCTGCAAATCAATTGACATATAAATATCCTTTCTCTATGAAATTCACTCCCAGAGAAGTTCCATGACCTCTGCCCATCAAATTCAACCAAATTGAAGATTGTTGCAAGTTCAGCAACTTCATCGACTGTAATTATACCGTTTACAGGTATTTTCCGTCAAAATCAATCCATAAAATATTCAATTTCAAAGAAAATTAAGATAATTAGACTATCATTTCCTAAAATGAGTTGAAGTAGCCATCTGGGAAGTTTTATAAACCTTCAAAATATAGTGGAAACCCTGTCAAAATTTCTCCAGAATCCACATTTTTCATTTTAGAAGGTTTTTATCCATTCTAAGAGAATTTTCACTGCTGAATTTGATCTAGAAGACCTTTTGCATACAGTAAACCTATTTGTCTTCTTAAAACCCTACCCAGAGTCTCAAATTACCAGAAAAATTCTTCAATTGACCCAAGTATCTAAAAAAAGGAACGTAGAAAACTATTTAATATTGCTCTGTTCATTTAAAATGACCAAAAAACAAGTAACAACAAAAACTGGAGGTCCTAAATCCCAGAAGCCTACCTCCAGCAAGCTTCAAAATCCCAAACCTCCCAGAATTGATAAACCTACTCCTGTTTTAACTGTTGATTCTACCGAAATAGTTAGACCTCTGAAACCTACTATTACCACTGAAGAAAGAAATCCTTTGATTGACTTAGATTACAAAATTGCAGATACCATTCTTGAATTTGATATTCTAGAAGTGCATAACTGGTGTCAAGAGATATTTGAAAAGAAAGAAGCCAATGATATACCTGTATGGGAGTCTAATTTGCCCAAGTATGTGGTTCCCATCACCCATCCTGCTCAGGATTTCATAAGGTTATGTCAATTTCATTATATTCCTGATCAAAGGTGCATGGCTAACAAAGATAGTGAAGTCTTATTTTTTATAACTGCTGAATCAATCAATGACATGCTCCAGTTAATCCATAATCCACAATCAGTGTCATTGTCAATTGAAGACTTAACCCAGATGTATTTAGGCCTAGACTTCCCTAGAAAGTTCCAAATTCTCCAGAATTTCATGCCCAATCATGTCGATCTTCCTAAGGTGAACCCTCCTTATGATACCTTGGATTTTCTAGAAGGCTCCAGACAGGTCATTTCTATGTTGTCATTTATTTTGGGTTATGTTAATGGTGAATTCATAGATGCCTTTGTCTTAGGTTTCCTTTCCACTTTGTCTCCTGGACAACAACCAGACTTGATTTTTGACTTTGCCAAATTTATTGCTGACAATATTCATTATCAATTGATAAAATTTCTTGATGAAGGAGTGTTCAGATATACTTCATATCTGTTACATCTCTTCTTTTTCTTTCAAGAAGATAAATTTCCCTTTACAGTACAGAAAATGGATATGGAAGGCAAACCACTATCAGTAATATTTTGGACCTCTCTTCTAAGAAAGAATAGTAGTGAGTACAATTATAGTGATTTCATTGACCTATTTATCAGACCTGCTATTAGTTTGTTGGATAAAGAAAAACCACCAAGAATAAATGAAAATATCAAAAGGATTTTACAGTTTTCTGAAAACTGTAAAGTGGGTGATTGGTATTTATACAAAAATCATACAGAGATTAGAATATATGGTGCACTCTTGGCTCCATATAAATTACCTAGATTTGTGACTACAAGGATTTTTGCTCTAGAGTATACAAGGCAGATTTTGAATGCTGATGCAGTAAATTTCATAGCATCTAAAAAGAAGGCACAATTTAAATTAAGAAGTCAAATTGGCTCTTTCATTGTAAACAACAGAGATGCCTTAAAGGAAGTATCAGACAAGCTATCAAAATTCAAGTTTCAGGAAAGTTTTTTTTGGAACTATGACCCTCAGGGTATTATAAGCAATCTCAGAATTAAAAGCAATTTTCCCTCATTTCTCCATGAATCTAAGCCACTTATTGAAAAATTTTCCAATCAATTGGAATGGGTGACCAATACCTTAATTGATGATGATCAGGATAAGCAGACAGACAATTTGAATAATGTACAGGTGGTTATAGTGAATCAACCAACAGAAGTATCAAACAAAAGAGCAAGGAAAAAAGAAGGATATTTGGCTAAAACAATCATTGAAAACAAATTCAAAACAGTATACAGCAAGAAGGCCAAAATGACTACTTTAGAAACAGAAGAAATAATAGATGTGGATGACACTAATCAGTAGCAGACAAATGATGAAGCCACCATCATTGTGAATGAGACACTCAGAGAGATTCAAAGTAAACAGGTACAAGCATAGGGTAAAGGAAAGGAGATGGTTGAAATGGAAATGGATACAGAAGCCCCCTCTTCTTCTTCTAAAAAAATTGAAGAAAATGATTCTAATATTCAGAAGAGGTTCAAGCTAATCAGAGAGAAAAATGAAGAAAGAAAAGATGAAGTTTATTCTAAACTTCTCAAGCAAAAACCAGGAGATAAGGATAGATTAGTAATTTCATTTGATTACTCAACCAACCAAATGATCATGTCTTTTCTCAACCCAGTGGTAGCACATCCAAAATCAGCTTCAGACTACAAAAAGACAGAATTTGCAGTAAATGCTGATACTATCCATGAGATGGATCAAATATAATTTCACAGAAGTGCATCAGAAATGTTATATTCAAAAGTAGTAAGCAAAACAATGAGTGCCACTATGCTCCAAAAGATTGTATCCAACTTGAAAACTCAAATGAAGTTGGATAAAGCATCTTTACATGCCAAGGATTTGAGAATAAAATCCTTAGAATATTTGGTCATTAAGTCTGGAGCAGATCCTTATATTACTTAAGATACCAAGAAGTTAATAAGACAAAAAAATGATGATATTACAGCCTTAAGAAAGCAGCTCAAATTACCATAGAGTGAGCACCCTCAAACAAAAGAAATACTTCAGGAAAAGAAAGAGAAAGAGGAAAATATGCAACTTGTTTTGAAAATGACAGCCCAGATAAAAAATATGGAAACTCAGATAGAAGCTCTTATGAAAGAAAATGAGAATCTGAAGAAAGCTCAGCAGGTTTGCATTCCTACAGTTATCCCAACTGTAAGTACAGTTGTTCCATCGACACTGGCAGAACATTTGGCACTGCAAGGAGTATTGGCAACTGCAGTGCCAATTACTTCTAAAGATATCTCTGCCACTTCCTCATCAACATCACAGATAAAAACAGTAGGGGAAATAGCTGCAATAATCAAAGCCATGGAAGATATGTCTATAAAGATAAATAAATACTTAGTTTAAAGGGCACCATCAAAAATATGGAAACATCTAAAAGAGATGCCTTGATCACTTCCAAAGGACATGAGCAGAGGGCTGACAGATTACAGGAATAGGTGAAAATTCTTCAACAACAGGTAAATCTTACTGAACAGGTTGCCTACATAAAGAATCATTTGTGGAAAACAATTACTGAAGGCATTCACTCACAATGGGCTTCTATTCAAATAATATATGAACAAAAAGATCTTCTACAAGCTACCTTAGCAAAAATTGATAAAACAAAGAAGGATCTTGGCAACAAACCACCACAAGCAGCTCAACTCATATCATTTTTGAATAGTAAAAACAGGGAAGAACTAGAAGAAATGAAGATTCCTGACAGGACAGAGGCTATCCTTGAAATCAGAAAGGTCGTAACAAAGAGAAATATTATGAACAATCTGGAAGAAAAATGTGATAATATGAACATATCAATCAACAAATTCAAGACTAAATATGACTTGCTGCTAGAAGCAGGATTACCAGATATACATACACTGAATGAAAAATTAATGCCACAAAAGGACTATGACTAGAAGATTAGAGCTCATGCTAAGGAGCAGGCTAAAAATCCTTTTCCACAAGGATCTCCAAGTGGAAAAGTACTACTGCAATATTTTGAGAATTTGTTCTTTTTGGAGAATGAAATTAAGCACATGTTTATAGTAAAGCCAAAATTTTCTAAGTACACAGAAGCTGATGAAAGCTATAGAAAATTAAAGAGTATAAAGATCCCCACAGCTCAACAGTGGCAAGAATTCACAGATCTGATGTGAATTTGACAGGTAAAAGAGAAAGAAAATCACATGAAGAAATCATATTTTACTGTTATTTTATGGTGAAAAAATCAGTGTCAAAGTGTATCAGGGTCAAAGTGTATCAGTAAAATCAAATTTTTACAGCTGGTTATTTTTCAATTACAACAGTGAATTAGTGAAAAACAAAGATAAAGAGTATCAAGATTGAAAGTGAAAAGAAGAAATGTTCTACAAGTCATCTTCCACGAGGTGATGCATCCAATGCTAGCAATGCTACTAGCATATCATGAAATCAGTTCGATTAAGATAATCAGTTCTATATTTCCTTATAAAAGAGAACAACTTGCAAACTGTTTTGCTGTTGTCCCTCTTCTTATGTTATATTTCCTATTTTTCCTTGAAACATTATCTCAAACTCTGAGATATTTTGTAAACAATTTATGTGTTATCAGTTTTTTATGAGCAAAGGGTTATCATTTTTTTATGTAGGGCTTATCAGTTTGACAGAAAGGGTTGATGAGTGGAGGATTCAAAAATGACAAAATAACCAAATGGGATGAAATTCATGCTTAATTTACAATAGAATAACACAACAGAACTCTACCAGCAATCAACTTAGTTTCCAACAAAACATTGATAAATCATAAGACTGAATTAATAGATTGTACAACTTGAACGCTCCATTCCCCTCCAGATTTCTATATGTAGTACATAACATCCAATCTTGGTTAAAAACATTTAAAAAAAAAATTCCACCAAATGTGCTAGTTTTAAGTAAATAGGTGACTTAGCTAATTCGAAAGTTCTGTCCAAGCTGTTGATCAACAGTTGTCATTGATATCAACCCAAGAAGCACCAGGGGCTAACCAAATATTGGATGGTAATTTTTACCTACCAAATTAATATATTCTGTGTCAATAATGCTTTTGATGGTTTCTACTTGTCGAGATGTTTCCGTTGATATATGGCACGCCATGTAATTCTTCATGGTTTGAGAAATATTCATGTTTGAAGTTTGTACCCCCAGTTAGTGGGCTAAAACCCCATGGGGTTGGGGCATGGGTCATTGAAAAGTCATAATTAATATTTTTTAAGCTCCTAAAATCCCTCCCACATTCACTTGTTGAAGCCCCTCTCAACTTAAGCATTCATATAAATTGTGATCTTCTTTTCCTCCTTAGGTAAGGGATTTCTCCATCTGAAATAGGTCATCGTGGAATTTTTCGCTTTAACATTTTTTCTACGAAGGTTAAGAAGCTGAAATTTTTATGAGGTGAAGCTGACATCTTGAGGAAGCTGCAGTAAAATTTTTAGATCAAGGTGCACAAAATGTTTTGAGATATGATCCATGGAAGTCAGGGTTTTTGCAGGCTCCTGAAATTCATCTCAAAGAAGTGACCATGGTAAATTCATCATAACTCTCTCTCTCTGAGTATCGGATTGGAATTCCAAAAAAAGTGGTGGATATTTCATAGTATTTAAATTTCGCTCTATCAATTGCAGAGACAAATGGAGAAACAGTGACACGTGGCATGCCGTACAAGTGCGCTCTACTGAAACAGTCCTTAATTAGGGCATTGTGAGAGATTGGGTATAACTCTCTCTTGAAGAATCCAAATTGGATCAGACCTATGGCATTGGAAAGAAGACTCAGAGGAATACTACAGGACCGAAACTTAGATATTGAGGATCTAAAATAACAGAGATACACAAGATTCAATATCGAGCTCCTAGAAGGCAAGAAAAAGCTAGATCATGTGTTGTCAAGGGTTGCAAAGGACCAGAATTTCTATGGAAACTAAGCAAAGAAAGGTGTAGCAGAGGGTATCATGACAAGAGCAGCAACCAAGGTGCATAATAGCAGCAAGAAGTTCATCATATGAAGTCTTCAAGTGGGAAACACTGCATACAATCATTGTAAAGGTATCATTGTACTAAGTCATTGTAAATACATTATTGTAAAAATTGTACTAGTGTCTATCTGCCAAAGGTTGAAGAGGAAGTGTTGGGAGGTCTAGGATCTCATTAGTTGGTTGTGTCAAAGTTGGGGTTATGGTCTAGTATATCCTCTTCTTCTGCATCATTCTATATCATTGTAAAGTGGACCATTTTCCCTGGTACGAGAGTCCATTCTTCTTTTATTATTCTATAGGGTGCTAGGGTGGTGCTAGGGTGAGTTGTAGCTCATTGGGTGTTGGGGCATTCATTCAGTTGACTACTAAAGAATCTTGGGCATTGGAGCATCCATCCAGTGGGAGCTAGAGAAGAATTCTTTTCTAGATTATAGGAATTTGGAGCTTTATATTCAATTGGAGTTGAATATTAAAGAATTATTAGAAAAGCATTAGGTGGTTTTTGTCCCAGAGTGGGTTTCCACCTTAAAAACTATGTGCATTTGTGTTCCTCTTATTTTCTACTATCATTAATTGAATATTAACTAATTCTCTAATTGAAAGGAACACTGATTCACCCCCCCCCCAAGTATTTCCAACAATTGGTATTAGAGCTTGGTTCCTTCAATAGTAGTTTAACAGCTGGAAGGAGGTCATGGAGCATACCAAGAATGGTGTACCTCTATTCAATGAAAATAATTATGCACTTTGGAAAGGAAGAATGGAGGTCTATCTCTTGGCGCAAGGTTACGAAGTATGGGACACTATTCAAAATGGATTTACATCAACTGCGGATGAACAAGGTAAGAAGAATTTGGTAAATGATGCAAAACCAAAGAATATTATTATCAGTGGACTTATTGAATCTGTTATCATAAGGTGTTGGGTTGTAAAACTGCCAAAAATGTATGGGACAAGCTTGAGAATATATATGCAGGTGACTCAAATGTCAAAGAATCAAAGCTTCAAATCTATAGAGCAAAATTTGAGCAACTCAAAATGAAAGAATTTTACAACATTGTTGCATACTTCCAATACGTTTATGAAATAACCAATACTCTAGAAGGATTGGTAGAGCCAGTTGACGAGAAGAATATTATACGAAATATTCTTAGAACGTTACCAGGGAGATTCAACCCAAAGGTATCAAGCCTTAGAATACAAGGCAACTGAAAACTTTAAAGAAGAGGAATTACATGAGTTCATATATGAAAATGGACTTGATGAAGAAGAGGGTACTTTACCTAGAACCGTCGTTGCATCTAAGAAAACCAATAAGAATAAAAACAACCTTCAATTGAAAATACATGCACCTGCAAATGTGAAGAAAAGGGAGATGATGAAGAAGGTCTTTCAGATGAAGAATATGCTTACTTCACGAGAAAACTACAAATTGGTAAGGGAAAATTCAAAGGTAAAATTCCATTGATATTTTTCAGCTGTAATGAGGTTGGGCATTTTGCAAGAAAATGTCCAAAAAAAAGTAATGGAAACTCAAAAAGAAAGAAAGGCTTTAAGAAATTCAACAAGAAAGGATCCAAAAGGAATTTTCTCTCTAAGGAAGATAGCTCATCATCCGATGAAGAAAATGATAGTGAAGAAGAAGCAAATGAGAGAGTATTGTTTATGGCCAAGCACAATAAACCTAAGCACAGTAAGCAAGAGGTATCAAACAACGAAGAAGAAGGATGGACCATAGACAAATTTTATGAGGAAGAAATCAAGCTTATAAAAGATCTCAAGGTGGAGAATATCCATTCCAAAACTCTTGAAGAACAAGTTCAAGGTCTCAAAATTGAAGTTGAAGAACACAAATGTATCAAGAGTCACTTCCAAAAGAAGTTGGTGAAAGAAACCAAGAAAGGAAGGTTCTCGGGCTGAGGTAGTCTCACATGGAGGAAGTGAAGAAAGGAAAACTATCTAAAACTATGCCAAAAACTCAAGGGCATTGGAAGAACTCACCACATCAATGATCTTACAACGACAAACTGCATCACTCACACAAGAAGCAGGACCTTTTACAACAAAATACAATGAACCTATGAGATCCGACATGCACGTCTTACTGGACAAGATTAGCAAGAACACTTTGGAAGATAATCTCTGACTACAATGAAAATTTCCATCCAACTACCAACATATTTTTTATGGCTACTGTTATTCATTTGGAAAAGTTGGTCATAAAGCTATAGAATGTTGCATGTACCCTAGGAACAAATACAATTCCAGGAGATCTGTCAAATATGAACCTCCTACAGCTCAGCAAAACATCAATAGATTTGAACATTTAAGAAATAAAATTGAACGTTACAAATGTCGAAAATTTGGACACATAGCCAAAGACTACAGACTTGAAAATCCTCTAGAAGAATATTCGAAGCCACAGAATGAATGAACATGGAAGAAGAAGAAGAATGATAATTTTTCTTTCGCTTTCAGGGCTCAAAAGAACAAAGATGTGTGGTATGTTGATAGCAATTACTCAATGCATATGACTGGAGATAGAAATAAATTTGTATCTCTGAAAGGGAAGATGGTTCGAACCATGTCCTTTGGAAATGATGGATCTTCAAATGTTATAGGATCAGGTACTGTCACTCTCAGAAGCAAAGATTCTCTAGCCAAGAATGTTCTAATGGTTGAAAACACGAATCACAATCTGCTCAGTGTTGGAAAAAAACGTGATCAAGGACACATAATACTATTCAACTCCATGAAATGTGAAATGAGGAAAGGCGTGTATGGTGAAATTGTGGCTACAACAAGTCAAGCCCCAAACCACATATATTTTCTGGATGAAGCAACTAAATCATGTCTAATAGCTAAAGAGGATGATACAATAATTGGTAGCAATGATGATCGACTAAGTAAGAAGTTTGCTACAAAGGTGAAAAGTGATTTCGAGATGTCTTTACTATGAGTCGACATACTTCTTGTAGGGCTTCAAATATCTTAGCAAAGAAAGGAATATTTTTATGTCAATCCAAGTACATCAAGGAAATGCTCAAGAAATTTAAAAATGGAAGATTGCAAACCCATCCTTACCCACGGTAACAGTCGCAAATTAAGTACGCATAACCTATCTAAGGATGTGGATCAAAGGTTGTACAAGACTAAGGATTAGTAGTCTTTACATAACAGTTTGGTCAGATGTTATGCAAGCAGTTGGACAAGTAGCAAGATTCCAAGCAGCACCAAAAGAATCACATATTATTGTCGTCAAAATAATTCTTCAATATCTAAAGGGCATAGAAGAATATGGCTTTTGGTATCCCAAGAGTAACAATGTAATTATTCAAGCCTTTATAGATGTAGATTGGGCAAGAAGCGTTGATGATCGTAAGAGTACTAGTGGAGCAGCTTTCTATCTACGTGGTTGTCTCGTATCATGGTTGAGAAAAAAGAAAACTTCAATCTCGTTATCTATAGCAGAAGAAGAATACATTACAACAGCATCATGTTGTACTCAAGTCCTTTAGATGAAACAAACTTTTCAAGATCTTCAATTACAATTCAGTGAGCCTATTCCCATATTTTTTGACAACTCTAGTGCCATCAGCATCTCCAAGAATCCTGTCATGCATTCAAAAACAAAACACATTCCGATCAAATATCATTTTGTTAGAGAACAAGTCACTGAAAAGAATATCGAACTTGAGTATGTTTGTACAAAAGAACAAATTTTTGATATCTTCACAAAACCTTTACCTCATGAAGCATTTGAATATCTTCATCAAAAGCTTGGAATTCTCCCAAGTTCTCATTAGATTATAGGTCTCAGCAAGGGGCAATCAGTCGAGGGGAAGGAAGTGTGGGTACAGTTCAATTGTTCAGATAGTTGTTTTTCAACTAGGAGTGGAAGTGTGTACAGGTCCGCAGGATGGTTGTGTCTCAGGGGGAGTTACCCTTTGCCATTGATGTCAAAGGGGGAGAGAATGTTGTAGGAAGAGGTGTCATAATCGCAGGGGGAGTACTTGTGTTGCCATCAATGCCAAAGGGGGAGATTGTTGATCAGCAGTTGTCATTGATGTCAACCCAAGCAGCACCAGTGGCTAACCCAATATTGCATGGGAATTTTGACCTACCAAATTAATATATTCTAGGTCAATAAGGCTTTTTATGGTTTCTACTTGTCGAGATGTTTCCGTTGATATATGGCACGCCATGTAATTCTTCACGGTTTGAGAGATATTCATGTTTGAAGTTTGTACCCCCAGTTAGTGGGCTAAAACCCCATGGGGTTGGGGAATGGGTCATTGAAAAGTCATAATTAATATTTTTTAAGCTCCTAAAATCCCTCCCACGTTCACTTGTTGAAGCCCCTCTCAACTTAAGCATTTATATAAATTGTGATCTTCTTTTCCTCCTTAGGCAAGGGATTCGGCCATCTGAAACAGGTCATGGTGGAATTTTCGCTCTAACTTTGTTTCTACGAAGGTTCAGAAGCTGAAACTTTTATGAGGTGAAGCCAAAATCCTAAGGAAGTTTTAGTAAAAATTTTAGATCAAGGTGCACAATATTTTTGGAGATATGATCTGTGGAAGTCAGGGTTTTTGCAGGCTCCTGAAATTCATCTCAAAGAAGTGACCTTGGTAGATTCGTCATAACTCTCTCTCTAAGTATCGGATTGGAATTCTGTAAAAATCGGTGGATAGTGCACAGTCTGTAGTTGTGTCTCTATCAATTTCATAAACAAATGAAGAAAAAGTGACACGTGGCACGCCGTACAAGTGCGCTCTTCTGAAACAGTCCATAATTAGGGCATTGTGAGAGATTGGGTATAACTCTCTCTTGAAGAATCCAAATTGGGTCAGACCTATGGCATTGGAAAGACGACTCCGAGGACTACTACAAGACCTAAAATCATATATTGAGGATCTCAAATAACAGAGATACACCAGATTCAATATCAAGCTCCTAGAAGGCAAGAAGAAGCTAGATCATGTGTTGTCAAGGGTTGCAAAGGACCAGACTTTCTATGGCAACAAAGCAAAGAAAGGTGCAATAG
The DNA here is from genome assembly GCA_034641835.2 of Pinus albicaulis. Classification (NCBI taxonomy): domain Eukaryota; kingdom Viridiplantae; phylum Streptophyta; class Pinopsida; order Pinales; family Pinaceae; genus Pinus; species Pinus albicaulis. The sequence continues at coordinate 644,271,582 of CM076570.1, read as the reverse complement.
AGGGTAGCATGACAAGAGGAACAACCAAGGTGCATAACAGTAGCAATAAGTTCATCATATGAAGTCTTCAAGTGGGCAGCACTGCATACAATCATTATAACGGTATCATTGTACTAAGTCATTGTAAATACATTATTGTAAAAATTGTACTAGTGTCTATCTGCCAAGGGTTGAAGAGGCAGTGTTGGGAGGTCTAGGATCTCATTAGGTGGTTGTGTCAAAGTTGGTGTTATGGTCTAAGATATCTTCTTCTTCTGCATTATTCATATCATTGTATAAGTGGACCATTTTCCCTGGTACGGGAGTCCATTCTTCTTTTATTATTCTATAGGGTGGTAGGGTGGTGCTAGGGTGAGTTGTAGCTCATTAGGTGTTAGGGCATCCGTTCAGTTGACTACTGAAGAATCTCGGGTGTTGGAGCATCCATCCAGTGGGAGCTGGAGAAGAATGGTTTTCTAGATTCTACAAAGTTGGAGCTTTATTTTCAATTGGGGTTGAATATTAAAGAATTATTAGAAAAGCATTAGGCGATTTTTGTCTTGGAGTGGGTTTCCACCTTAAAAATTATGTGCATTTGTGTTCCTCTTGTTTGCTGCTATCATTGTACAAAAACTGATAATAATTGAAGATTAACTAATGCTCTAATTGAAAGGAATACTGATTCACCCCCCTCTCAAGATTTCCAACACAAGCATCGCATCTAATTGAAGTCCATAGATGTTAATAGATGTTCACCGCATAAAATATGTCAAAATCCTGTAGCTATATCCCTGGCCTGAGACTGCAATGAAGAGGTCCAAAGTATGGCGGCTTCAATAGAACCAAGCCTCAATATAGGGTTGCAGTAGGTCCGAGGGTTTAACTGATTCAAGTCTTAATAAAAATCTACAACACAGAACCGAGCTCTTATGGTATATCTCTGTCCTCCAATAATGACAAAAATTAAATTCTCTTGAGCATGGTAATAGAACTAAATTTGTTTACAACAGTCCACAAGATATCCATTCATTTCTAGAAATTCTGCAAGAAGAAAATGAAAGTCATGTGTAACAAAGTATTATGAAAAGACTTCAAGAAACCAGAACTTAGCCTAAATACCCTAAAACTGAAGTTGGAAACATTTTCTCTCCAAGGTTGTTAATGTTACAATCCTATGTTCAACATTGATACAAATGTCGAAAACAAGTTAAAAGATGAACCAAATAATAGCATTCAAAGTAAAGACTAGGATGTCACCATTTCTACCTACTATCCTTGAAAAGGAGAGCTAACTTACATGCTTTTGTGTTTGCAAGGTGGACTTGAAGACCATGTTCATCCCAGAATGAGCTCAAAATGTCCTTTTGTTTTTGGATTCGTGAAATAGAAGGACAATGTTGTCAAAAAATAGTGAAATGGAGTTCCCATAGAGGGCCTCCACCTTTACCACCCATGGATTTTGAAATGAGAAACTCTCATCCATAAATATGAAGTCCAAAGAATGTGAGGTAGTCGACACCCTTGCTTGAATACTATGTTAATTTATAAAATAGACCCCAGAGATGATCATTGAATCTCATATTGGGTCATAATTATAGAGATCGCCAAGCATAGGAGAGGTATACCTTCAGCCTCTAAAACAGTATGTTTCTTCCAACTATATGAAAGGCTTAACAGGTGTCCATGGATCAACAATATAATTACTTTTGCTTCCTCAATTGCATTTGGGAGGATTGAAAAATAGTCAAAAGTGCGGTGATTCCATTTGCAATGACTAAACCTTAAACCTACAATTTCTTCCTCTCTGCCCATATGGAGATTAATTTGTCTGCTCTTCTGGCAAAGAGTTTGAACATCGTGTATCCCAGCATGATAGTCTCACAATTAATTGATTCAGAGGTCAGGATGTATGCAAGAGGCAGAGGACTTGAGTGAACTACCATACTAAGGAGGAGAGCTTGAGTATTGAAACTGGGTATTGATTTTCCATTGAACACTTGATTACTTACTGTAATGGGTTTTACATATTAAAATTGTATTCATACTAAGAGAAGCCAAAATAATAGAGATTAAATTTTCTAGATCCAAACACCCAATTTCCATAAATCAAGAGAAAATTGGGTTAAAACAGTTTAGCAAATTGATATTTCAAAAACTAATGTCAAGAACAAGATCTGTAAGCTACTTAAACCCTAACAAGCACTTTTGAATTGGATTTTCATGGCATGTTGTCCTCCCCATATTAGTTAGATTGGAATTACACTTTGCAATTTGATAAGAGTTTGTATTGCCCGATGAACAAAATGCAACTTTAATTGCAACAAAAAAAAGGAAATCCTCTTGTAGAGTCCATAAAGGTGGTAGTTCTATATGGCTAGGCTTCACTTGAACAAACATGTCTGCCATTACATTTTTAGTCTGCTCTACCAGACAGAGTGATGCAGGGGCATTAGGCTCTAGAAATACTTTGTATTTTCTTAAGTATAAATGGATCTCATGCCTTTGAATTCTCATGTAGTTGTTAATGTTTTGAGTAAAATAAGTGAGGAGTTGTAAATGTTCTCTAGCCCAATAGAGAACATGAGAAAAGCTGATTGAGTTAGTTAGGTGAATAGTCAGTTTCAGTTTTTCGAGGGTTTGAGTCCAAATTTAGGAAGTCCAATAGTCTTTGTTGAGCTGTAAGGGACCTAAATCGATTCAGGTCACCATTCTGTACAAATGTAAGTATGAATGATAGCGTAGGAGATTAGCCCTGTTCAGAGGTAGAGTGTAGTAGAGTTCAGGAGTGGTTAAGAGGAGGCAGAGTAGGTTGTAGAAGGCCATTGTAATTGAAGATCTGGCTGAAGACCAGAAGTTCTGTAAGTAAAGTCATGTATATAATTGAAATGATTGTTCCAGTATTAATTGATTTATTTCTGTGTGGTAAGCTTGAGCTTTGATGAGACCTGTATGAGTAATGTGTGATGAGAGCTGTATGAGTAATGTTGTGATCAGATCAATGCTATTGAATTGAATTATGTGGACCTTTTAGGTCGAGGAGTAGAATTTCTTGACCAAATGAGTATTGAATAAGGCGTTCTGAGAGAACTTACAATTTCTATTATGTAATTATGGAACCGTGAAGTTTTGGGGGTTAACTTGACGTTTGGTTATATTGTGTAAGCAGTGAAATGAGGCTAGGTTGAGATCATAGTAATGTGTGACTGTATGGTCATGGAATCGAATGGAATTCGATGATGCTGGGAGCGGTTAAGTGAACCCATGGGTGAGAAGTTAAAATCAAAAGAAACTTCTTGGTGCAGTTGAAAGAATCGCTTTAATCTATGGTTGCGGTGTCAGATAGAATGCATAACAATGATGGACGCAAAAGGTTGTTAAACCTCTGTGGGGATTGTATTAAGGATGCGAAGTCAAAGGAGTTAAGGTGGAACCATGAATGATTGAGGGAATGGAACCATGACCTATAATAGTGAAAGCGGGCTTCCAAAATCGTATGTGGTTTTCGTGAAACTCAAAAGAGGTAAACAAAATTTGGAAAAAAAGTGTGATATTGGTCGCTGGCTGACACGTGGCTTGGGCGGTTTTTGAAAACTGCGAATTTCGCAATTTTTCTGGGCATTAAGGTCTTGTTCGAAAAGTTTTGCGATTATTGTCAGATTTTCCGATCAAATGATCAGATGGTGGTCACATCCTGGAGATGCACGGAAGATAACGTAAGGGTAAGTTGTGTGTTTATGTGGGCCAAAGGTTAATACGTGGGGGTGCAAGAATTGCGCTGTTTGTTGGATCTCTTGATCCACAGATCGGACGATGTTCACATCATGATGATGCATGAAGGTTAATGGGGATGTTGCTGTGGGCCCTGAAGACGTTTATATATGTATCGCTTGGAGTTAACTCCAAAGGCATGGTTTGTTATAAGGTATTTACCTTTGGCAGGAGGATTTAATATGTGTTCATATATTATAGTTGGCATGCAATACCCCAAGGGGTATGCGATGTATGTGGATATATGTTATGTCGATGATAACCTGAACCTCATATGAATGAATTCATATGCTGAGGTATATTATAGTTATGTGTGAAGGGTAAGCCATAGGCTTATTTCCGATTGAGTTATAAAGCTTAGGTGTGATTTGAAAGGGGAGCTCAATTTTGAATTTTATTCGAAAGTCAGAGAGTTGACTTAAACATCATATGGCTGAAGGAGAGGGGATGACACAAGGATTTCCTTTCAAAACAAAAAGCCATTGCTATTGTAACTGTACAATACCACAATCAACACTTTTCAGCAATTAACCATGTGCTAATCTATAATTCTAAACTCAAACACATATGCATGAGAGAAAATATGAAGTTGTGTCAGATTGCATGAGTGAACGTCAGAGATTTTGGAAGATTCAAATGGATGACCCTCGCATAAATCTAGCACACCTCAGGATGAAGCCCTAGCATTCTTGCTGTAAGAGGAGGGTCCTGAAGTGGAACGTAGAGTCTTGAAGGGTACACTGTGGGACAAGCTACGTTGTAGAGGCTAGAGTGAAGTAATCATACCTGTGCTAAAATCAAAGACATGAGTCACCAAGAAGTGCAACATGCCAATGGAGTTGTTCCTAAAGAAAAACTGAATGATGATCCTGCACAAGATGCCAACAAGATCTAGAGGATCTGATTTTTAGCATTTTAGAACATGATCTGATTTTTAACGTTTTAGATAGTTGTATTATATAGTGTAGCTGAGACATTAAAAGTATCAAATTTTTATGTGATTATAGACTGCATGATTAATTATATTATCTGGTTTCTCAAACTCAGTTAAGATTGAAACTTTGGGACTAAAATGAATACAATGTTTCCAGGACCAGAAATTAGCCTTATAAATAATTTAGTTTCTGCCAGAGGTATATTTTTCCCAAGAACAAAAGAGATTGTAAATATGGTTGTAGAGGGATTGGTTATTTTATATGATCAATTTTACTGTATGCATCAGTACCAAGGCCTAAGAGGCAGAGTAGGAGGCTGCCATATCCCCAATGTCATTCAAATTTCAAGACTAGGCAAGGTCCAGAATTGTTGCACAACAGAAAATAATATCTAACCATTCCATTCTACTCACCATGGACTATCATGGCTAGGAGGAGAAGTCCAAGTATAAACCTTATTCCTTGGGTGTAATATCCATTTTCAGGGATATCTCTAAAACACAAGCAGACTCCAACCAGAGATTTACTGGGAGGGCATTTACCAGATTTTTCACCTCTGAAAATAGGATGAGATCTGAAAGCTATCTAGCCCTTTCTAGACTCTATCTAATAGTGTGGGAGAAAACACAACAAGTGGTACAGAAATCGAAATGCAAGGGAAGGAATAACAGAAATGCATAGACTCACCCGAGCAGACACTCGAAGTCCCCCAGGGCTGAGAGCGAGATCTACAAATAGAGACACTCAATGCGCTAAACAACGCTATAGATAGGCTAAACAGCTAGCATGCTCCAAGTCATAATGAACAGATTCAAAATGCATAAATTCTCACGATGATAAAAATGAGGAGGCTATCTTCTTCATATAGCGTGTGCTGCTCTTGAAACCTACGACCACCTCCACCCACGATACCATGGTAATATCACTTTGCTGAGTGCTCCATTTGGCGTGCTTAATTCACCCCCCTTGATTACAACGTGCGTCTACTAGGAAGTCCCCTCCTTATTTTAGAGTGAGTTGTGTTCCCTTTACTCACTTTTATTCATAATCCAACTACTTAAAGAAAAATTGACCAAAATTGAATATTCCAATTAACCATTTCTAATTGGGAATATTACATTGGGGAAAAGTAGCTCCATGTTATGTCTACTCATTTTCATTTACAAATATAAACGTGCTAATGTCCTATAGCAAGGCCATTAGAGGTACTTACAAGCCACAGTAAGGCCACAATTGTCTCCAACAAGAAGAGATAAAGAAGAAGGCTTACAGGTGGGAGGAAGGGTGGATTTGAGCTAGGATAGATGCCCTAACCAGGGCCGAGTTCTTCAAAAAATACAAATCACATTTTAAGGAATTGGAAGAGAAGTTTGTGGAGAACAGATGTAGGATTGGGTTTGAGTCTTGTGATAGCATTATGTGCTTGATGGTGTGAGGGTCACCTTTGTCTAAAAGACCAAAAAGGGAGGTTGATACAATAATAGTTAGAGGGATTGTTTGGAGGGTCATTAGGCATAGTTTAGGAGTGTTCCTTAGCAAGTAGCTACTGGAATTGAATGTGCAGTAGCATAGGGGGTGTTTCCATAGGTAAGGGAAACATTCATATTGCTGTTTGGTACATAAGTGTGGTAGGGACAGTTGAGGAGCAACCTCACCCTAGGGTAGTGTTTTCTTCCTTTAAGTGGACAAAAAATAGAAGCAACTTGTGGGAGAAGTTGATACAATGATGAAGTAATGGAATAAGGGCTAGAAGAGTGCCCTAACTGGTCTTCTAGAAGTGCATAATTCAAGGGGAAGAGGGCAACAACAGAGAGTTGCAGATTACCTCTTGGATGATGGCTTGAAGGGTGTCCTAGGAGATGACTCCAGGTAAAAGGGAAAATCCCCATCTATTGCAAAAGGGATTTCCCGTCCTAAAGAAAAAAATTATAATAGAAAAATCATGAAAAGAAAAGGCTCAAATCTCTCTTCCAGACTGGTGACATGGCACAAGGCCACATGGACCACTGTGATTGGTTGAAATAACACATTAGAAGCATGATGTTAGCATCTAAAATATCTAGGACATGTGGCACTCCATGATAAAGACACATAGTGTGTGGATTTGAGTTTTTCAGGTGGTCAAATGGGCCGAAAATAGGTGAAATGTGGCACTACTCAGAGATTGACATGTGCCAATTGGTACAAGTGGTAGAGAATTGGCATGCTCAAACAACAAGGTGATGCAAGAATGACATGAGGGAGAAAATATCAGAAAAGCCCCAAATCTGGAGAACTAAAGCTCATCACCAACCTGAGATTGACAACTTTACATGATGTCACCTATGAAATCGTAAATGGAGAAATCGTAGTAACAATAGAGTAACCTATGTAAAAATAAAGTCGGATTCATCCTGGGAGTGGTAAATGGAGAAATCATAGTGAAAAAATAGGAAACATGCAGAGGTTCTTACAATCAAATACATGAAAAAACACATATAAAAAACCTAGATAATAATCATGAACAAGCTTAATATTGAATTATGAACTGTAAAGGAACTTACAAAATGTTGCATTATGAACTTGGTCAAGCACACAAGAAAACATATCCTGGACATGACCCTGGTTGACAAGTTGTATTGCTCGTGATGCAAGAGGATTTGTACCTACACTGCCAAGTCAATCAAAATCCATCACTATCTATACAATAAATACAAGTAATTTATGTAGTATTTTTTACTCTAAGATGCATTCTTTTGATAATGTTAGAACATATGTTGAAAATGTCAAAACATACCTGAATAAGCTCCTCTTCGTTTCAAGAACAATTTATTGGAGTCGCATGAACTTGGAACAAGCCTCCCATGATCTGAAAGAGTAGCAACTAAGTCAACAGTGACTTTTTTGTTGCTACGTTGGATTGAGGGAGGTTTGCTCCAAGATTAAATCGCTCTAATAAATTATTCTCTACTAAACAGGGCCAACCACGTGAAGGTGGAAGCTCTTATGGCCCCTCCCCCCCTCACATCACTCTCAATTCCCCAATACCCAATCTATATTTCATTTTTTACTTTCATGAGCATAAAAAAAAAATATTCAATAACTAATAAAAAAACAATGCAACAAAAAGTACGCAAGGAAACATTGAAATTAGTGCTTGACATAAAATATTATGATAAATGAGTTTTTTATATAACGCAAAAAACATTCCAAGTATGGTAACGTTTGTCTTAAAATAATACAATATTTCACATTATCAAATTTTCTTTTTCTTCTTCCTATTTCTAAAGCTCCTAATTACATTATCAATATCATCGTGCTCTGCTCCCGTTTCGTGCCTTTCCCGCACTGCTGACCTAGTTGCGTAGTCATGATGTCTAGTCTCATCCAGTGATGGGGCATTGCCTACAAAAATAGATAATATTAAATTTTAACTGTTAGTTTTTAAATATCATTGAACTAGTTCAGTAATATTAATAAAAAAAATTGCAATGAGATTATTTAGCTGGTGCACCAGTTGTCGCCATTGGGACTGTTGCCCTGTCTTCCTCTTTGGGGGTAAGATCCTCAAGGGAAACATTCTCTGTCATTTAAAAAAAAAAAGTTATAAGGACAACCATCAAGGTATAATTAGAAAAAAATATAAGTGGAAATTAATTACCGTCACGACCCTCACTGATAGTAGCATTGTCGGCCTGGTCCCCACTACAATGATTGGGTTGCACGTGAGGAACATCTACATCTGGCTCTACAACTGGGTTATTTGCCTCGTCGGCAGTGCTGCTCCCCTGATTTAAGAAAATTTATTAGACATTAAATTTATGGATGAAAACAAAAATATTGAAAGGTTAACGTTTTACCTTATCAGGCATTCTGGATCTTGGGACCTGCCCCAAGCTTCTGCGACGTTCAACTACAGCTTGATAGCCGAAATGGAAAGCGATATTTTTATCTTCCTCTGTAGTTTCTGTTCCGAAGTCATCACCCTACATTACATATGATTGTGTATTTTTAATGTTATTTGATAGGATTACAAAAACGTTGGAAGGCGATACAATTAATTATAAGATGTTTAGCTACTTACAATTCTTGCGACTAATTTCAAGTAGCCGCCCTGGCCTAGCTTGTGATGGCCCTTTTTTTCAATCCTAGCTTTGGTTGCCTTCGAGGTGTCAGACAACCTATCATCAAAATATTGAAGTCAGATATGACGTAGCACACTTTTATTTTAGACATAGAGAAAATTAAAGCTATTGAATTAAAGTTGTAATTGGGGGTCCAGTTGGCATTTTTCCTTCTTTCTTTGCCCTTTTTTCTTTTCCGTCATGGATGAGTGCTCTCCACTCACTCTCTGGAACTGTGAGAGGATGCTCGTATCTAGGGTTAAATTTCAATTGCGTCCTATAGGTGTCCCCGGTATATTTCAAATATTTTCCGGCTACCTGAGCCACCGCTTTTCTGTCAAATGTGCCGACCCCAAAAAGGGCTTCTAGATAATCTAGAAGTTCTTTTTTCAGGTTGGAATTCTGGGAATTCCACCCTGTACGTATGGTTGGGCCAAAAATTACCAACGCATGTCTCTCCAGAATCCTGTAGAACTCATTGTTTCCTACACAGAATAAAACCAAAAAAAAAAGAAGATATTATCATTAATTTAAAAATAAAAATCATGATAAATATGTTTTAGATAAAGTACATGAAATAGTTAAAATATTAAAATTTACCTGGGAGTTGTACATGCTTTATAAGGACACCCTCATCGTTCACCAACAACGTGCCATTAATGGTCCCTGTGGAGCTGACACGTGTAGCTCCAGGAAACACAATAATGTAGTTGGCCATATCAGCCTCATCATTGCCAACACGTTCAGCGGTTGGCTGGGTGTCTGCTTGGGCAGGGTGTGTTTCTTGGTTGGCACCTAAAGGAGTAGAAGGTGTACGAGAGGGTTGTTGGGCAATCTCTTGCCCTTGTGTCCCACTACCACCAACACCAGGTTCAGCAAATGCCAGAAAACGCTACATACAAAAGAACTTTTTGTTAGTTTAGTCAATGTAAAATTAAAAATCAAACTATCACAATTCATCTCATGCAGAACAAAAAAAATATCCTTTTGACTTTTTATTATTACCTGATATCTTTCTAGCTGCCTCATAAGATGTTGTATCCTCTCTTCTGTTTCAGGTGTTTGAGGTGCGTCTATCAAAGCATTAAATTCCGACCTTGCATCTCGTGCCTTTTTTTGCAACAACAACACTGGAGATAGGGATGAAGAAAGTTCTTCCTCAAAGAGGGAATCATCAGGCGTACCATGGCTAGGTGTCTGCATATTTGAACAAAATTAATATTATTTCAATTATGTAAATAACTAAAAGACCTAAAGATAGAGCAATGCTGGCACTTTACATGTTCTTCCGCTGGCCTCTTTCCGCGATCATCCTGTCTCGGGGTTGTTCCTGCACTGCTCTGATCAGTCTGCCACATTGCAATAAAATTATAAATGTAAAAACTTGAAAACAATATCTAACTTGAAAACATAAAATGAAAACTGAAATAATTTCTAATAAGACACCGGAAGACAGAGTTAGAGTTTCAAATATGCCTTGCATTGAATTCAGTCCTGGAAACATGTCATTGCACATTAAGGCACCCAAACAAGAGACGAGTTGACAATGAGACTAAACTGGGTTATTTGTAGTGAAATTTTAAAATCTCAAAAGGTATATTAATTATCGAAACAAATCAGCTTCATAATTTCAGTATTATTGAGTCTGTTGTGTATAAATCACAAAAAAATTGAAACAAAACACTAGAAAAGCAACAACATAATCACATTCTATTATAGCAGTGATCTGACCTCTAAAGTAGACTTTCTACTAGTTTCATCAGTACCATACAAATAGTGGAAATGAACACAAGATACAACCACAAATGTGTAGTTATCCGCAAAACCATCCACCCACCAACCTCCTCTAGTAACCTACACTAGAAACAGATGTATGGGGTATTTTTATAAGGGGTTCCTCAAAAACATCTGCTATAGGTTATTTTCCTTGTGGTGATTCTAGCCTATCACATCCAACCAATTCAGATTAATTGAAACTTTGAAATTCATAAAATATACTCTCCATTTTCACAACACAAGCATTTTGACAGAATCCTTTTCAAATTTGACATGTTGACCATGTCATGGTTAGACTTTCCATTTTTTTCATCTCAATAGGATGTGTCAGACCTTGAAGGTCACGGTCTAGGTGTCTTCTCTTGCACGATTTCATGATGTAGCTATTTGCATGAATGTAATGTGTTATGCATGAACTAGAGGTTCTCGCATACTTGTCTACATTCAATGATAGTTGTAGCGATATTTTGATCTGATCCTAGTTTTAAGCATGCTGGAGATTGAGGTTTAGCATTAGCTATAATTATATCCACATGGCTAACTTATCTGGCCCTTATGCTGAATGTATAACTCCTGTCAAGGGAGATGTATCATCCATGCCACATGGAAATTGTGCCAATGTTTGGGGTGGTGATTGTGCTGATAAATTATCACAAATTAGATTTCTTGATACTTTCCAATTACAAGCACTTGATTATTACAATAGTATGTTCATGTGTGACTATAATATGAACATATGTGGGTTTAATTTTCACCTTGCACTAGTACAGAGCTTTTCAGAGATTTTTCCCGGCAATGGCAAGGCAAAGAAAGAGACCAATGCTGAAAACATGGCCATGGAGAAAAACGCAATTTCTGAAGTACTAGCTACAGGAACATTAGGCCTCTGGGATGTTAATTTTCCATGGTACTGGGAACTATTCCCTCATTTTTTACAACTATGCCAAATATGGGATTGAGTCAATTGTGCATGATAGCCCTAGACAGCTATGGGGGTGAGTTTATTGATTGTCCTATGGTTGAAAATGAAGATGCAATTTGTGTGAGCTATGATGTATTAAGCAAAGGAAAATCTGGAGATGATGGAAATCAACTGCCAAATTTTATGGAAAGCATGTTGGAGACTGAGGTTTGGGGAATTCGTTATGTCTTACATTGACTTTTATTATAAACAAAACTAAATCTACAGGCATGCCCTACTCAAGGAAAATAAGTAGCCCAATTTATTGCTCTGTTCAAATCCTGGGAATTCTAAATGGCAAAATCACTTTTCAAAATCTGGCAAAATTCTATTTGGCCATACCATTTTTCCTGCTGATGGAGGAAGGGCCTTCTTTCTGGATTTTCTTGCATGACGGGCGGTTCTTTATAGCAAGGGCCTGCTTTCTGGAGTTTCTTGCGTGATAGGCGGTTCTTTGTAGTAGTAGGCGTATATCCAGTAGGGTTTGAGTCGATTAGAAAAGGCAAGGAGTTGTAGTACTGATCTACAAAGGTGTATATCCAGTAGGGTTTGAGTCGATTAGAAAAGGCAAGGAGATGTAGTATTGATTACATGCAGGGTAGCTATAGTGATTAATGTAAAATTTTGAAAGGCCCGCCATGATTAATCTGAAACCTTTATGGTGTTAATTCGCCACCATATAAATAGGTAATTTGTAATTTGTTTGAAGTTCCTATTAAAACCATAGTTTATGGCGGTAATGCTCCACCATATAAATATGTATTAAAACCTTTCAAATGCTAACTTAGGTTTGATTTAAAAATGGCATATAATTTTAGTTTTGCTTGTACAATAGTAAGGCCATTATTTATTGGTTTGAAATAATAAACAATATGCAACAAACCCACATAATTAGTAAATTATTTAAAGACAATAATTCCTACATATTAAAATATAAAGTTATAACATACCAGCTCATACTCGAACATAACATCTGTATCAATATTCTTCTTCTGTATCTTCTTGATCTTCATCCAACTAATCCACATCTATACCAACATCTGATTCAGAAACGGTGTTGAAATGATCGACCATGTCATCATCATCATCATCAGTTATGTCATTTTCAATAATATCCTCATCGACATCATCATCAATAATTGTTGCCTCATCTCCTATGCCTGGTTCATCTTGTAATATATCTTCTTCGTCTGTCAATGCATCTTCCTGCTCATCTGCCACTGCATCATATTATTCTTACTAAATATCATCTTCTTCCTCTACAATATACTCTACTGGCCTTCCTCTTGGATCATATCTAATAGCAAATGACCATTCTTTCTCACCTGGAACCTCTGAGTAAAAGACTTGTTCGCATTGGCTTGGAAAAACATAGTGATCTTTTCCTGCTTCAAACTGCAATGTTTTAACCATTAGAAATCCATCGTCATGTTGAATAAGTGTTCTATCATCATCACGTACATTCATTCGTAGCCTATACCATTTGACGTCGAACAAAACTATTTTGAAGGAATTAAAGTCACACTTAACTATATCATCTAAAAACCCATAATATCTATTTTCAGATTCTCGAGGATGACTATCACTCCTGGAGGAAACATTACTGACCTGTAATACAGTAGCTATCCCACTATCATAAGTTTTCCTGTTATCATCCAACTGTTTAACGCGAAATTTACGACCATTGCACCACATAGCCTTGTGGTGTTTCAACTGCAATATGCCAAACATGAAAAAGATGCGTTCTCAATTAATAATTAATCATATAATTTACACAGCATGAAAATTATCTGAAAAATCAAACTTGTTGTCACATTATAAATATAGTATAAAATAAGTAATGAATAAAATTGGTGAATTAATTGCTTACCTTTCTATCTTTCAAACCTTATGCTAAATCGATTTCCCTGTCCGTAACGTTTCCATCTCCACTACGATACGCTTCCTTAATCAATTCAAATAGTAGTTGCCATGATAACCTACCGTCGTTACATGCTTTACATGTTTCAATCCGTTCACTCATCCACTCAAGAATGTTTGCAATGTATAAAAGTAGTGCCTCATAATCTTGAGCACCTGAATAAAAAAACAATAATTCACCAATATTAATAAATATTACTTATAACCATGGTAAATTATATTAATTAATAAACTATGAAAGAATAAGACCTAAATGAATATAATTATCATATACATGATGTAAAAAAAATGAAACATTATATGTATTATACATAATATATCTTTTACCTCTCACTTTCTTCATTCTACCTTTTCCCAACAGGTGCTCCACTTCAAATTTTTTGATGGATTTCATATCCCAAATACAATCCACCGCCTTCATAGCTGGCGCAGCTAGTATGGGAAGATAATGACTAATATACACCATGGATTCATATACCACATATCCCTTCACCATAGAACCCTTAGGTCGTGCTCTTTGTCTAACCAAAGCCTTCAAGGATTTCAGGTGCCTCTCAACCATCCACATTGACCTTGTGTGTACTGGTCCACACATTTCAATCTCCTCAACTTGGTGTATCAAGTAGTGTTCTTGTGCATTGAAAAATCCTAGAGGTAGATACTTTTGCATTTCACACATTAGCCAAGGAATTTCTCTCTTCCAATACTTTATTTCATCTTTATGGATTTCTTTCAATGACAACCATTTGCAAATCATTACACAAGGTTATTTCATTGAAACATAATATATATTTCATTACAAGTAAATTAATACATCATTTCATTAAGTACGAAAAGAAATTGTAGCAATTAGATTTTGCATATAAATCAAAACTACTTACCTCATTTATTTACTAAGAGCATATATAACTTGTTTGACATTGTTGTCGAAGTCGTTTGGGAGAGATATAGGTAGAACATACTATAGCAATAAAAAATGAATCGTTATTAGTTTCCAAATTAAACAGAAAAAATGAAAATTTAAAAGATGTATTCAAGCAATAACATACAAAAACGTATACCAAAAAAATTACCTTAACAAAGGTATGCCAATCATGTGTTTTCACCCCACTGAAGTCACCTTTCTTCGTTAAGATATTATTTATGTTTGAAGCAAAACCTGTTGGAAATTTAATTCTTCTAACGACCTCTTTTACATCATTTCTTTGTTGTTTTGTTAATAACCATGGAATATTATTATAATTTCTACCTCCATTGTTATTTGATCCGTCGATCACACTTTTCATTGCATGATTTGATTTCTCAATGTCAGCACAAATTTTGTCAATTTTATCTCTATCATGTGCACCATCTATGGTTCACCATGACGTTTTTTCACATTCTTCCCGACATGCATTGTATCAAACAAATGAGTTATTTTTAGGTCCTCATAGTAGGGTAACCTCGCGAATTGAGAAGGATAACATTTAATTCCAGGTGGAAGTAAAATATTAGTACATTCACCGCGACGATGACCTTGATATCACAAAATAAAATAAATCAGAACAATAATTATAAAATACAATAAAATAAATTCATTAGTTAAAACAAAAATTCCAAACATTACATAAACAATTAATATATATATATACACACACACACACACACACACACAAATTACGTACCAGCTGCTTGACGATTATTAATTTTGTTATATTCCAAATTCCACAACTGAGGTGTCATTCTTCGTGGTTTTAATCCAGTTTCTTCTTTATCATTGAAAATATGTTTTTCAGTAGTACGATACTTATGGTTCCTAGAGAGGAAGTGCCTAAACTCATCAAACACCATATTTCTTAAGTCTGGCGAATGACAATACTTCATCTTAGGGCCACAAACTCGACATGCAAATCTACCCTTTGTTTGAAGACCTGCAATAGATGGATCAATAACAATTATACTATGAGATCATTTTTAAAACATACAATATGGTATATCTAATTTAGATAATTATGTATTATATTAAAGTGCAACGAAATATTACATACCACAAACATGTGTTAGTCCTGGGGCATCATGATTTGCCCATACAAGCATTCCACGACATTGAAATCTCTTCTACTTGATTGATTTAGTGATGTCATACATAGTGATGCCATTCCATAACTGTATTAGCTCATCGATAAGAGGCTCAATATATACATTCATATCTTTGACCTGGTAATTACCTAATTGTTCAAAATTATGGTACATAATAATTACTACCATGATATATGTATATATAAGTAAGTAGATAAATAAAACATATATTTATGCAAACAACGAGAGAAATGAAAATGTCACATTAAAAAAAATAATGTATCAAATACCTGGAATAATCATAGTCAACATTATGTGCTCCCTCTTTATTGACATCCAAGGAGGAATGTTATTGTTGATAACGAAAATAGGCCACACTGAGTAAGTAGATCTAAGCTCTCCGAATGGATTAACACCATCAACTGCCAATGAAAGCTTGACATTATGAGGTTCATTTTTAAAATCTACATATTTTTCCTCGATTTCTCTAAATGTAGAACCATCTGCAGGAATTTGAAGAACACCATCTCTACTTCTATTCTTTGAATGGTAATCCATAAATTGTGCTATGCTGTTACACCTGAACATTCACTGCAAACGTGGAATTATGGGAATATGATGAAGAACCTTTTGAGGCACTTTTTTGGTTAGTTTATCTATTTGATATCTACTGGTACCACATTTTGTACATTCTGTTTTCAACGCATGTTCTCCGTAATATATAATATGATCTTTAGGACATGCATCTATAGTGTTATATTCCATTCCAAAGTGTTTCATAATAGCACGTAGATCTCGATATGTTCGAGGTAAAGTATTTGGCGATGGTAACAAATATTCACCCAAAAATCTACAACATAAACAAAAACTAGTTAATGTAAAGATTATTAGTCATATATATATATATATATATATATATATATATATATATATTGAATTATTATTTTATACATTCATTACAACTAAAAAAAGGGAAAATAATCAACATTTACATATATGTGATCATATATACATATTGCATACCTTAGGAGTTGTGTCATAGATCTGTTCGACAAATTATTCATAACCTTTAAGTTCACCAGAAACAATGTAGCATAGAGAAGAGTTGCATTTGAGTGTTCAAAAAGTCGTTCACTTGACCTTTTAATCAGAGGTACATCATAAATACCATCACTATCTCCACCATCATCATCTAACTCACCATACAAGTCTTGGAGCATTTGATTTGTCCCATCATTAATGTGAACTGTCTCATTATTTTCATCATGATCTACCTCCATGGGATCATTAAAATTACCTTCATCATTCGCTTCATGTTCTTCAACTTGTAAAACATCATTTCCAATACTAATATTTGCTGCAATATTCTCATGTACTGGTGCAACATCATCTAATCTAGTACTATTTAGCTATGGAAGTTGGTTGATAATTTGCTAAAAGTTGGGGGGCAACTGTGCCTTTATGAAAATTACAAACATTAATCATTAAACATTAGTGCGCATATAAAAAATATTAAAATAATATAAAATTTTACGATATAATCAAAATGAAGATAGATAATTAATTACCACGGGATGATAGTCATTCGATCCACCATCAATGTGCCCATATTTCCTACAATGCATTGTTTCTATTGCTATTAAAACTCTAACATTATTTCTCAGACAACATTTTTTGCAAGGGCAATAAACTCTACCATCACCCCTTTCACCCTTTTGAATTTTTTTTCCACCTCTACTGTTTTCCTCCATTGATGCAAATTATCCTATAAAGAAAATAATAATTATATTTAGCAATTATCTCTCTCAATGGTGTAGAAAACCCAAGACGTGTTGAACTCAATGGGAGCTCAATAAGCAAAAAGAAAATAAAAGTGGGATTTTTACAAATTGTGGGATTTTTACAAAATTGTGGACTTTTTACAAATTGTTTTTAATAAAATTGTGGGGTTTTTACAAATTGTTTATATTTTTAATAAAATTGTGTGCTTTTTACTCCGTCGAGCGCCTGGCTCAACACCTACACTAATCACCATAGGACCGAGACGAAGAACCACAAGCTAAACCACAACCAAATACAAGTCATGAGGAGAGGGGCTGAGCGCATGCGCTGAGTCCCAATCGATTAAGTGTGCATAGCCTTGGGCTCGTAATTGAAACATGTAAAACCTCAACTCATATATAAACACCAATATCGCTTATATGTCTGGTGAATGTGGGATTATCCCACCGGACACCAGCACTATACCAGCATTCACTGGTGTTAACATCATAACCAACATTGTAATAATCACTATTGCCATCACGACTAGAACCACCAGAGATAGGGGCACCACCACTGACTATAATGACATCGATGTAATTCTCAACAACATTAACAGTTGGAGAAGTTGGAGATGATGGTATGGCTCGCTCGGCTGTGACAGATTCATCAGATGCAGGCAACTCGAATGTCATAGATTCAAATGTTGCAGGTACCATATCTATATTAGAACTTGATTTGGTGGCTCAGAGTCGAGTTGGATTCCAGTGATTTATTTGGAGACCAATGATTCAAACTTCAAGCGTGCGTGACGTTCCAAGCAGTGGAATGAAGATAGGATAGAGAATTTTGCAATGGTTCCTTGCCTCCTGGAATCACTATGGTCCACCTTCCGCTACGGGAATCCTATTGTAATGCAAGTATTTGTATTTACCCAGTGCCATATATATATATTTGGCTAAAGGAGGCTAATACCCATCCAAGGCTCATTCATCGAGGGCTACGTCGAAGGCTAATCAATCGAAGATAACTATCGGGGCATGGCCCCCCTCTCCATATTTTATTTTGACAAAACAACCAGGGCCCACTTGTTGAGGACTTATGCAAAGGTGAAACAACCTCACCAACTGTCACAAGAGTGACACTCTGCCACCAAGCGTCACAAGAGCGACACATTGCCACCAACCGCGACACATCGCCTAACCGTCGCAAGAGCAACTCTTTGCTACCAATTGTCGCAAGAGCGACACTTTGCCACCAACTGTCGGAATAGCGAGGCATTCTTATAAATGTCGCAATAGTGACCCCTTCCTCTAAACATCGCAATAGTGACACATTGTCTCTGTAATGTCGCAATAACGACATACTTTAGAAATCTGTCGCAATTACGTCACTATTTTGAAAACGTCACAAGACCGACACGTGCCTCTAAGCATTGGTATTACGACACTTGCCTCTAAATGTCGGTATAGCGACGATTTCAAGCGAGATTTGAAAATTTTGAAAAAATTTGGGGAAATTTCCGACATTTGGTCAAAAGTGTCGGAACCAAGTGTCGAAATTTCCGCCAAATGTACTAGTGTAAGGAACAAGGTGATTAGATAATATCTAATTCAATGGAGGAATCTACCAGATGAGGATGCTAGATGGGAAGAAGAGAAGATTTTTCAGCATCAATATTTGCAGTTGCTTGAGGACAAGCAACATTTGGGAGGGGAGGACTATAATATTCCTAATTAGAGTTCAGCTAGTTAGAAAATTAATTTTTTTTTTGTCAAAAAGATAGATGAATAAGAGGGTAGAGGGACCCATAAATCCCTTTAGTAGGAATAAAACCACTTCTAATGTGAATTTGGATCAGTCAATATAGTTTAATAAAGCACTCCTTGGTGTGAATGGGGGTCAATGCATGTGGATGGGGTTAAGATTGACCAAATCAACAACGCATTAATGGAGGTAGTGGAGGACAACACAATCATAATGGGAAGAAGTCTCCATGAGAGTAGCATCATTATTGAGTGGGGACATGGGGGAGGATGCTCAAAAAGAATATAAGGAAGGGTATGGCAGCCATAGAAGGCATTCTAAATATTGTTTATGTATGGTATTTTATGACTTTCTTCACGCTTCAGCTATTTAGCGGAGTCTGTTGTGTTGTTTAGCACAAGGGTGTTTCCGGGCGGAAATCCCGCCCTCATCCTCGAGGGAATTTGAGTGCCCACTTAGGAGAGGTTCATTTGAGCTACATTCCATTATCTGACATCAAGCCAATCTTCAGCCACCTTCAACAATGCATTCTCCTTCAAGAATTGTGCAATCTAGGAGGGAAATTTCGGTGGAGGTTTGATAACCCAAGTTTTTGAGCTTATTTTCCAGTGAGGGGAGCAACCCTTCATACGGAAAGTTAGTGGGGATGAATATCAACTATTTTATCATTAGATCAACCACCTCCCAAAAGTTACCTAGCTGTAGAGCGTAATTCAGCCTTAGGGCTAAATTTTTCTTCTTGGGTATTTCCGAAAACCCTTTCTGGGTTATCTTGGAATTGTGCTAGAAACCCCAGATCTTTGATCCCTACATTTTCTAGGCACCCTATAAACAAATATATGCTTTCCTAGTTTCCAACATCAATTATTCCAGCAGGATAACGCAATCATGGCCTCACAACAGTTTATGTAGCATCATTTTCTCATGTCTTGATGTATAGGGTCATTTCAGGCTTGTTTTGCCTAGCTTAAGTGAATTTTCCTCAATATCTTGTACTTCATTTTCTGCTACCATATATAATAAAATGGCTCGATGATCTACTCATGTTTTTTATGTATTGATGTTTACTAGATTTCCCAGTTTGATGTTCAATATTCTCTTTTTTCCTATTTTGGAATATTACATTACCCTTGTGTGAGTTCAACTGGGGTGTAGCAGGAGGGCTACCTTCGGCGCGCATAGCCTCACTACTCTCTATATCAGGTGAATTTCTCAGAGGGATGTATATAAATCTATCTCATCTCTGATTGACCTGACAATATTTTCAGCTACGCATAGTGATTTCTAACTTATATGGGGTCATTCACTCAATATGGCTGCACAAAACACCCTTTTGAAACAATATCATCTTAATCAATAAAGGTAGAGAGCGTATGAATTTACCTCTCAATCCCTTGAAAAATCTCCTTTCAGCTTCAAAATATGACATAAACCGATCTACTGCAAATTATGTCACAAACCCACCCAAGATGCCGTCAACCGAGTGATCTACAGTCCAAATGATGGAATTATCAGCCTGCTCCAATTGTTGGATCAATTCAGGTGTCCACTGGGTGACCTTGTCGTCCTTCTAACAGGTTTGGAATTCAATTAATATTGAAAACCACTCCTGTAATTTGTGCGAAAAGGTCACAAAGAAGATCTTGTGAACCTTTGTGAAGATATAATTATGTTTCCAATCTTCAACATACATCTTCTTACTTCTATTTTCTTTAAGGGAA
Organism: Pinus albicaulis; assembly: GCA_034641835.2. NCBI lineage: Eukaryota > Viridiplantae > Streptophyta > Pinopsida > Pinales > Pinaceae > Pinus > Pinus albicaulis. Next base: position 644,250,833 of record CM076570.1, on the reverse strand, counting down.
AATTCTTGAATTCTTCTCAAACCAGTCTTCCAGTTTAGGATTTGATGGCTTCCACATCACCCAATCTCTCTCAAAATGTTCCAGGTCCTAGCAACGGAACCATTTTTTGTCTTGAGGGGTCCTCACCCAGGTTTAGAGTTAAGGTTAACCAACAAAAACCTCTTACTACTGGCCCTTTCGGCAGTGACTTACTTGCACAAGTTAAAGTCTCACCCAAAGCAGTATGGGGGGGTGATGGAACCAGGTTCCCACACCCTGAGAGAGAATTAAATGATGTGGGTATCTTGAGATCTAAAAAAATTGTGGTCTAACCTTCAAAATTGAAGCCCTAACCAGAAACCCCATCCAAACATATTTAGGTTGATTTACACAGGTTACCCTGTGCGCACATAGATACAGATACCACAATCCTTTCAATAGTCTCCAATGCATAAAATTTACATTCAATAACTATAGATCCATATTTATCATTTATCTAAGGAAGAAAACAATTACAAAACCGATCCAAATGCAGTTAACACAGTAAACAAAAATAGCATGTAGAAACGGGTCATAAAGCAAAAGACAAAAGAATTTGATACTCAGATTTCATCCAAAATATTCCTTTATTCATTCATTATTCAGATATTCCTTACAACACTTTCATTCCACCAGCGCACACTGATATGAACTTGATATTTTAGTTTTTGTGTGCTAATTACATGTTGAGAATTATAATTTATTTTCTTCTTGTTTGATTATGGTGCTTTAGTTTCCTTGGTGTTGGTGAGTGTCAAAACATGAAATTGTCTTGTGTTTTATGTTGAAATTAATGAAAAATAAACAACATAAGTAAGAACTAAACAATAGCATAAACATGTATAGAAAACCATAAATAGAGCCATAAACACAAGTTTTTTATGAAAGAGTTCACCCCTCCTGGGCTACATCTCCTTGGTCCAGCTCCATAGCTTGGTCCTCTTGTATTGGATCAAATTTGGTAAAAGTGTTGTGTACATTATTCAATTTCTCCTGAAACCTATTCTATTGTCTTCAAAACATACAAATAATCTAAAAATGATTGTCCAATTACCTAAAACTAACTCTGGTTGGTCCAGACTTGACCTTCTTCCCTGGTGGCCCTAAGCACCCTTAAGCTTCCCTGTAGAAAAATCACATGTAGAAGTCATTTTAAGCCTCTAAATCATGTTTCATTGTCTCTGGAATTCCAAAATAATCTAAAATTAACTATTCGTTTTCCCAATTTGGTCGAATATTGCCTCCGTTATGGAAAAAACAAATTTCCCTAGGAAACTGCCTCCAAATTTGGAAATTTCGCCAGTTAGCGCTACTAAAATTAGAAATCCACCACGTTTGGCACACTCCACCAAAAATACCACCAATTTAATCTGTATGTTTATTAATATAACTGCAGTTAACGACCCGTGTTTATCGCGCTTAGCCATTGGCTCTGGCGCTAGTCATGTGGCGTTGGTCATATGGTGGAGGGGATGGCTGCGGGCTAGCCCCTCCACGCTCCGTTGGTCCCACCGCGTAAGCAATAAGTATACATTGTTGTGAAGGCTTTAAAAACTCTGGTGCTATGGCTTAACAGTGAAACGATTGGCTTGAGGGGCGAAGGTCTGGGGTTCAAACCCGACTCCGGCCCATTACATACCTTTTACCATATTAAATTACAATGGTCATGGCGTATGAATAATTGATCGAACCATGGACTTACACAGACTTTGGTATATTTCTCAACGACTATGGTTAATATATATATGTGGATTATGATACAAACTTTGGTATGGACTATGATTTAATTTAATATTTAATATAATTAATATCATATAATATATATTATATGATATTATATTATATAATATATAATATGTTCAAAAAAATATCATATATATATATATATATATATATAATTAAATAAATAAATAAAATACAATTCCACCTTAGAACCATTAGGAGAATTTCATCCACATAGACCAAACTGGAGAATTAGAAAGTGCCACTTGTCAGAACCTCATTGGCAGAAACCTGAAGAATATTCCAGAAGATTCCTTTTTGCTGACTGGGCTGTCATATCAGCAACCTGTCCAATTTGCAATTTTTTTAGCTATTTGGGAAAACAGACAGCAGGCCATAACTGACTCATACGAACTTGGATTTTGATGAAACGAACTGCATTGGAATCTTGGTGAAAAGCTCTATGTTGTCGTCCCAGTTTCAAGAATTTATGAAAATTTTGATTTTTGAGCTAAATATTGAGGACCTGATCACACACAGCCAGCAGGGTACGCACACAAAAGGACTAATGTCTTTGTGCACACAACTAGCAGGAGCCTTCTAAACCCATCAAGTTTTCTTCTTAGCTCAAAAAATCAAAACACAGTTCATAATTCTTACTTTCTACTTCTTCTCGACTCGATCTAGACTCCTATTTATACCTTTAGCCTGTGCTCATCTAAGGTCCGCAAACTGTGGTTTTCAGCCCCTAGTTCTACCCTTTGGCTCATTACAACTCATGAGGGGCTTGATGCACCCCAAATCCCCTTGACCTATGCTTCTCTTAGCGCGCACGACTTAACTTACAAAAACTTACAAAAAATACTATATTTTTACCCCAAAATTCGGTCCTAAGGGACCCCGCTCCAACAAGATCTATTCTTGTTTTTTCATAATGAGTATCATTGAGACATTTTGAATAAATAGTACTTGCAATGTCCTTACCTTTCAATTCCATGGTTTTGATATTTTTTTTATCCTCGGAATCTGATCCTAAATCATGTTGTATACTTGCAACAACTTTCTCTTTCTCCTTGCTTTTAAAATTTTTGGGTGTCATCTCAGGATGAATTTTCCAGCAACTATCTTCATCATGGCCCTATTTGGAACAATTTTTTCATGTGAGTTTTTATTTCTCCATCTTGATGGCAACATTCTTCTTCTTCCCTTTTCCTTTGAACTTACCCTTTCCTTTGTCTCCAGACTCAAATGTGTTCTCACTTGTTTCATCATAAACATGTTTTCCTCTTGCATCTAGATGTGTAGCCTATACACAAACCTCATCTAAACTTGTAGGGTTAAACATGAGAATAGTGTGTCTCAAGTATCTATGTAAACCTCCAATTTATTTGAGTAAAGTGTCTTGAGATGATAAATCTACACCCAAAATCAATGCTCTTCTTCTAAACTCTTGGATATAACTTTTCACGCCTTGACCCTTTAATTGCCTAAAGTTTTTCCAATTCATGATAGCTTTCTACATGTATGCTAATGGATAAAATTATCTTCTTAATGAAACAAAAAAAGAATTCCAAGAGGATAAAAACTTACCATGTTTCTTCATGTCCTCTTGAGTTTTGGCTTCCCACCAAATGAGTGCTACACATTCCAACCTTAATGAAGTAAGCTGAATATTGGTCTCATCATCCTTGATCCTTTGTATCATGAAATAAAATTCATGTTGATGAACCAAATTATCTAATTTATCAGCATTTACCTCTCCATTATACATATCAAATTCAAACTTTATGTCAAATTTCAAAAGTGGAGTTTTTCCATGTCCCTTTGGAGAATGTGGAGGTGTTTGTGAAGGGTTTGATGTAGAAGATGATTATGGTGAAGATGGAGATGGGGATGGAGTTGAAGAGAAAGGTGCAGTTAAAGGTGGCTTGTCACCATTCCCTTCATTCCCTTTTGGAGGCTTGTCCTCATCTCCTTCATTTCCTTTTGGAGTCTTATCTCCATCTCCCTTTTGAGGATTGGAGCTCCCACCTTGCAACCTTGTATTCCTCTCTTCATATAGAAATTTCACCATCTGTGTCATGTCAAAGAATTATTTTGTGAAATCCTTCTCATCCTCAAAAATATTTTTAGGCTCTCCTTCATGTGCCATGACTGGTGAGGATTTTGGTGAAACTTGAGGTGAAATTTGTTGTGGAGATTGTGGCAAATTTTCTCTCCTTGACCTAACTTGAGGACTTGCTAACACAATATTCCCTTATCCTCTTTTTATATTCAACCTTGCAAGCATCAAAAACACTTGCAATAAAAGTAAACCCTCAAAACAAACTAAGAACCAAAGCTTTGATACCAAATTGATTTGTATATGTCAACTTGAGAGTTTATGGTGAAAATTGCAAGTGAAAAGTTTAGGGTTTTCAGGCAATTATGTCAATTACATTAACACATAAACATGATTTTAAACTCAGTTTTTCAGAAAATAAAGAATACATCAGTACCATAATAAAGAAAACATTAAACCCAACCCACCTGTGAACTAGAGTTGGTGGTATGGTTCTCATCGTTGGTAGACTAACTGTGCCATAAAACTTGACCATAACCAAGTTCAAACTATAACATGTGATGAAATATGGTTGGACTATCATGTAGTTGACTGGTGTGTACAAACTACACCATTAACCTTAAAGTCAACCGCCATATGTTCACATGCCATGACACAGAACCACCATAACATTAACCACCAACTCCTATGGTTTAAATGTTGGATTGTGGGTTCCATCGGAGGTTCCGATGGTGGTTGAACTAACTTTTCCATCACATTAAACCTTAACTCCATAACTTTTATATGTGATAACTTTGGAATCATCAGAGTTTGACTGCTGGTTTAACGTTGTGTTGATACTCGCATAACCTATACTCTGAACTTTGGGTTATAACATATATGGTTTGCAACATTTATATCGTTTGAAATTAATATAAAGTTTGTGTTTTATTATATGGTTGGAATATGGTGTTGGGGTCGGGGTTAACCCCAGGTCCCTATATTCCTGCCACATATCCTGGTTGGGTCTACCGGGGACTAGGGGCTAACCCCAATCCTGAACCCCCAAACTAAACCCATGAAAATTCAAATAGTTAAGATGACCCATAGGTGGTAAGAAACACCACACAATTTAATGGTAAAGCATTGTCATACCATAGAATCGGTCCATGGTTCGAGTCATTCTAGGTGCGTTCAAACTTCCACCAAAATTTTACAAGGCCATCAGGAGGCCACGTGACAACCAATGATTTGCCCATGTGGCTCTCTCTATTTGGTCCACATAAACAACCCATGAGCCAATAAAAACTCACCATTCACAACTAATAACAAGATGACAAGTGTCAACCAAACACTGGCCCATAAAAAGCATAGTCACCTATCCAGTCAGTTGCCTAGTCAGCGTAAGGATTGTTGACTGGGTGTACCTGCAACCCAAAACCCAAAAACTTTAAATGTTTCCTAATTCAGTCACAATGTGATATTGAAATAATACAATATCGGCTTTGAGTTAAATGAATTGCATTGTATTTAGGGAGATGATATCTTCTCTTTGGTGTTGGTTTCAAGCTGTTTCGAGCACTTTGAATTTTGAGCATTATACTAATCCACTGGATCTCCTTCACACTCTAAACAAAAACATACAATTATTTGTCATAAGTAAGATAATTTCTTACTATACCATTGAAGTTTATAGAATGGTAACAAATTGGTTTTCTCCTTTGTATTAACATTTATCCCGTAGCATCATTACTTGCATTGGTTTCAATTTCAATTCGTTTTTGTAAATATTGCAATGTTGTATTTCAGATTATACCATCTTGACTTTAGAAGGTCTTAAGGGATTGTTTTTTTTACCTTCCTAGTGAAAGACCTACTTAGTACTTGTAAAATTATGTAAAGGAGATATAATAAATAAAAAATTAGCAATGAAATTCCTCCAATATTGAACTTACCATGGAAGCTTTTAACTTTTGTTTAGTTATTAGGATTAGGGCGCTTCATAATGGCTTCAAATTTAGAGGGATAAAATTTCAATTGGTTAGCCCATATAAATTATAGCCCAAATAAACTAAATGTATTCTCCGAAATTTATATTTTTTCACATTTAAGAAAAAAAAAAATCCTTTTCAAAACAGATAAGGATTTCTTGACATGCTTTACATGAACTTCCTACTTTTTCCCAAAAATCAGTATATCATATAGGTAAGACAATACAAAATATATGACTAGCCTAAATGTATCATTCATAACCTCCATAAAAATAGCAACAACATTACAAATACGAAAAGGCAGAACCACCCATTGAAATAAATCTGTTTTGTTTTGAAAGACATTTTCCAAATATCATCCTCAAAAAATCTTGACTTGATGAAAACCACTTCTTAAATATAACTTAATGAAATAAGTTGCATATTTCAATTGATCCAAAAAATCATAATTATGGGTAAAAAACTAACAATTCTTCAGCATAATTTTATTCCATGCTAAAAAGTCCACCCATTCTCCATGTACCATCTTTCTTTGGTACTAACACTATGGGTGATCCTCATGGAGAAGTACTTGGTCAGATGACTCATTTATCAGGAAAATTCCGAACCTGATTCTTTATTTATTCATTCTAAATAATGATAGCCTATACATTCCAATGTTAGGAAGAGGTGCAATTTTTTGAAATTGAATCTCATGTTGTATCTCTATCCTTAGAAGAAATTGTTGTGGTCCTAAAACACTTCATCATAGTTTAGAATACTCTTAACTAATTCGTATTTATGTTTAATATCACACCCTTACAAATTTTGTTAGTTATCGTCATCCTTAGCTTCTACAATCATGAGTACGAAAATTTTCCTTTCTTTTACAAGCCTTTTCATTTTTTCTATAGTAACAAGAGGAAATTTAGTCTTCACAAGATGGGATTTTATTGAATCTTTGTAGAGAATAGTTTTCCCATAATACAAATAATAAGTTCCTAAAATAATTCCACAAATATCAAGTGGTATGACATCTAACTCTACGTCATCATCATATTGCTTGTTGATTGAGTGTACCTACAACCCAAAACCCAAAAATTTTAATTGTTTATCAATTCGGTCAGAATGCGATATCAGAAGCATATGATATTCGTTTTGAGTGAAATGAATTACGTTGTATTCATGATGACGATATATTCGCTTTGGCGCTATTTTCGAGTCGTTTCGAGCACTTTGAATTTTGAGCATTATATTGAACCACCATATTATACTTCCCCATTGGAATATTTTGGACCTCCAAAAACTCATTATCAGTCAAAAAATAGATGAGGGTACAATTCCCTCACCCTTCTAGTCTCAATCCACTTATCTTTTCTTGGATTTTTCACTTTGATATTTTCATGAAATTACATCACTTTCCCTGATTTTAGAGTCCTTGTATTATTGTCAAAAATGACATCTTGCTGCAATTTTTCAAGATTTTTAGAACATAAAACTTCCCTTGAAGGAACACGAATATTCCCTCCTTGGTATTTAATTGAAAGAGACTTAAAAAATTTAAAGTTCCTTTCACCTTGAACATTGTCGTCATGACAATGCTTAGCATGTCTAGCCTTGCACTTGGCTCGACTCTTTGCAAAATGTGATTGCCATCACCATGCACCATCCTTTTTCAGAGCCAAAAAATTATGAAACTCACAAGAATATGTTTTATATCCAATTTCCTCTTTGTCAAATATCTTTTGCATTTTATTTTTAACCCCTACATTCTTTAACACTCACATCTTGATCATGCCTATGTTCAACAATGATGCATCCTACTGCAAATTGAATTCATTTTTTTTACCTATTTTAGGAGGCAACATGTTAGACTCGTGAAAAATCCTATCACATGGATTAGAAACCTCAATGAAATCATATTTAAAATTTGATTGATATCCTTGAAAGGCTTTATATTCTTCAACATATTTTTTCTTGAACATTAACAATGCAAAATTCTAACTAGCATTAACAATCCTCTTCATTTGTCCAGCATTCATAAGAGACAAACTCAATTTCTTGCTATGTTCTCTAATAATGTACTCAATCCCATTATTGAAAAAAATATATTTATTCTCATGGCGATGAAAAATATCTCTCCTATCATAAATGTATGGGATTCCCAAAACAATACCACATATGTCAAGAGTAACTACATCAAGTTCAACCTCATCAAGAAAGTTTGTAGTGATTGCAAATCTAAGTATGCTCTTCCTTGTCACCTACAATTTTTCATTCTCACATACCCATCCTAAAGGATAAAGTTTAGGATGAGTAATGGTCCCTATATTAAACTTCTTGACAATGTGTTTAGAGATAGGATTTGCTTGTGAACCACTATCAAACAATGTGTCTATCTTGGTATGTTTTGAATTAACTCTAATGTGGAAAATCTCTATTCTTGTTTTTTAATATTGAGTATCATTGAGACATTTTGAATAAATAGTACTTGAAATTTCCTTACCTTTCAATTCCATGGTTGTGATATTTGTTTCATCCTCAGAATCTGATCCTAAATCATGTTGTATTTTTGCAGCAACTTTCTCTTTCTCCTTGTTTTTAAAATTTTTGTGTTTCATCTCTGGATGAATTTTCTAGCAATGAACTTCATCATGGCCATATTCGGAACAATGTTTGCATGTGAGTTTTTCTTTATCCATCTTGATGGAAATATTCTTCTTCTTCCCTTTTCCTTTGAACTTACCCTTTCATTTGTCTCCAAACTCAAAGGTGTTCTCACTTGTTTCATTAGAAGCATGTTTCCCTCTTGCTTCTATATGTGTGTGTTGTACACAAAACTCATCTAAACTTGTAGGGTTAAACATGATAATAGTGTGTCTCAAGTAGCTATGTAAACCTCCAATGTATTTGAGTAAAGTGTCTTGAGATGATAAATCTACACCCAAAATCAATGCTCTCCTTCTAAACTCTTGGGTATAGCTTTGCACACTTTCACCCTTTAATAGCGTAAATTTTTTCCAATCCATGATATCTTTATGCATGTATGATAATGGATAAAATTGTCTTCTTAATGAAACAACAAAATAACTCCAAGATAATAAAAGCTTACCATGTTTCTTCATGTCCTCTTTAGTTTTGGCTTTCCACCAAATGAGTGCTACACTTTCCAGCCTTAATGAAGTAAGCTGAATCCTGGTCTCATCATCCTTGATGCTTTGTATATTGCAATACACTTCAATTTGACAAACCAAATTGTCTATTTTTTCAACATTTACCTCTCCATTATACATAGGCAATTCAAACTTTATGTCAAGTTTCCAAAGTGGAGTTTTTCCATGTCCCTTTGGAGAATGTGGAGGTGTTTGTGAAGGGGTTGATGTAGAAGATGATGATGGTGAATATGGAGGTGGGGATGGAGTTGAAGAGAAAGGTGGAGTTAAAGGTGGTTTGTCACCATTCCCTTCATTCCCTTTTGGAGTCTTGTCCTCATCTCCTCCATTTCCTTTTGGATTTTTATCTCCATCTCCCTTTAGAGGATTAGAGCTCCCACCTTACAACCTTTTATTCCTCTCTTCATAGAGAAATTTCACCATCTGTATCATGTCAAAGAATTATTTTTTGAAAGCCTTGTCATCCTCAGACATATTGTTAACCTCTCCTTCATGTTCCATGACTGGTGATAATTTTGGTGAAAATTGAGGTGAAATTTGTGGAAAATGTGCTCTCCTTCACCTAACTTGAGGACTTGCTACTGAAATATTTCCTTCTCCTCTTTTGATCTTCAACCTTGTAAGCATAAGAAACACTTGCAACAAAAGAAAACCCTAAAAAAACTAAAAACTAAAGCTCTAATACGAAACTGATCTGTACATGTCAACTTGAGAGTTTATGGTGAAAATTGCAAGTGAAATGTTTAGGGCTTTTAGGAAATTATGTCAATTACATTAACACATATACATGATTTTATACTCAGGTTTGTAGAAAATAAAGAATACATCAGTACCATAATAGTATACAAAAGAAAACAAATGATGGAGTTCACCCCTCCTAGGCTACATCTCCTGGTCCAGCTTTCAATGTTGGGCCTCTTTCATTATTCTCAAAAATATGTGTTTAAATCAAGTTGCAGTGTTCAAAATTAAAAAAAGATGTCTCCAATGGCTCTAGAATAGTCAAAAGCCCCTAGATGGGCTCTTTCTCCACTAAAAAAGGTCACAAATTGACTGAGTTATGCTCTAGAGAAGTTATCATGCTAACTGTCCTCCAAATCACACCCACTTTCTATCCATCCTAAAAAATACACCTTTTGTGGCCACATGGGGCGAATAATTTTTCCTGTGATGGTGATATTCGTGCCAGTCTGGGTGAAAATTGTCAGACCATTAATTTGAATGTTTCCCCCATGATCCAATCAAAATGGTGCCACTTGGTGTGACGTGGACCATTGATATACGACCATTTTGTCCTGATTCCGCTAACCTTGACTGTAATCATGCTTGGGGTTTGTTGGTGTAGTTGGGTTACAACCCACCGTAGTTGTGTTTGAAATTTCCGTTGAAAACATTAAACCCAACCCACCTATGAACTGGAGTTGGTGATATGGTTCATGTCGTTGGTAGATTAGCCGTGTCATAAAACTTGACCATAAACTGGTTCAAACTATAAGATGTGATGAACTGCAGTTGGACTATCCTCTAGCTGATTGGTGTTTACAAACTGAGCGATTAACATTAAACTCAACTGCCATATGTTCACATGCCATGACACATAACCACTATAACATTAACCGCCAACTCCTATGGTTTAAACGTTGGACCATGGGTTCCATCATGGGTTTTGATCGTGGTTGAAATAAATGTGTCATGACAGTAAACCTTAACTCCACAACTGTTATATGTGATAAATCCAGAACCTTCGGAGGTTGACTATTGGTTTAACGTTGTGTTGATACTCGCATAACCTATACTCTGAACTTTGGGTTATAACATATATGGTTCACAACAATAATATGGTTTGAAATTAATATAAAGTTTTTGTTTTATTATATGGTTGAAATATGTTGTTGGGGTTGGGGTTAACCCCATGCCCCCATCTATCTGCCACGTATCATGGTTGGGTGGGCTGGGGGCTATGGTTTAACCTCGGTCCTAACCCCTCAAAAGAAACCCATGAAACTTCAAATAGATATGGCGACCCATAGTTGGTAAGCAACACCAGACAATGCAATGATAAAGCATTTCCCTACCACAGAATCAGTCCATGGTTCGAGTCCTTCCAGGCTCATTCAACCTTCCACCAAAATTTTACAAGGCCACGTGGAAATCACTGATTGGCCGATGTGGATCTCTCTATTTGGTCCACATAAACAACCCATGAACCTATAAAAATGCATCATTCACAAAAAATAACAAGATGAAAAGTATAAACCAAAGACTGACCCATAGAAAACATAGTTACCTGTCCAATCAATTTCCCAGTCAACGTACGAACAATTGACTGGGTGTACATGCAACCCAAAATCCAAAAAATTTAGTGTTTTCCAATTTTGTTAGAATGCAAAATCGGAAGCATACGATATCAGTTTTGAGTGAAACGAATTGAGTTGGATTTAGGTCAACTAGATATTTTCTTTGGCAATAGTGTCGAGTTATTTCAAGCACTTTGAATTTTGAGAATTATACTAATCTATCAGATCTCCTTCAAACTCTAAACCAAAAAATACAATTATTTTTCATAATAATATAATTTCTTACTACACCATTGAATTTTATAGAATGGTAACAAACTGCTTTTCTCCTTTGTATTAAAATTTCTACCATAGTGTAATTACTTGCATTGGTTTCAATCTCAAGTTGTTTTTGTAAATATTTGAACTTTGTATTTCAGATTATACCATCTTGAATTTCAAGGTCTTAAAGGACTGTTTTCGTTTACCTCCTTAGTGAAATACCTACTTAGTACTTGTAAAAGTATGTAAAGGAGATATAATAAGTAAATAATTAGCAATGAAATTCCTCCAATATTGAACTTACCTTGGAAGCTTTTAACTTTTGTTAAGTTATTAGGATTAGGTCACTTCATAATGGCTTCAAATTTAGAGGGATCAACTTTTAATTGGTTAGCCCCTATAAAATATAACCCAAATAAACTAAATGTGTTCTCCGAAATTCATTTTTTTCATATTTACGAAAAAAATATCCTTTCCAAAACAAATAAGGATTTCTTGACATGCTTTACATGAACTTCCTATTTTTTCCCGAAAATCAGTATATCATTTAAGTAAGACATTACAAAATATATGACTAGCCTAAATGTGTCATTCATAACATCCATAAAAATAGTAACAACATTACAAATACAAAAAATCATAACTACGCATTGAAATAAATTTGTTTTGTTTTCAAAGACATTTTCCAAATATCATCCTCAAAAAATCTTGACTTGATGAAAACCACTTCTTAAGTATAACTTAATGAAATAAGTTTCATCTTTCAATTGATCCAACAAATCAACATTATGAGGAAAAAACTAACAATATAATTTTATTCCATGCTAAAATCTCCACACATTCTTCATGTACCATCTTTCTTTGGTACTAAAACTATGGTTGATCCTCGTGGAGAAGTAATTGGTTAGATGACCCATTTCTTGGGAAAATTCCAAATATTATTGTTTATTTATTCATTCTAAATAATGATAACCTATACATTCCAATGTTAGGAAGAGGTGGATTTTTTTACAATTGAATCTCATGTTGTATCTCTCTCCTTAGAATAAATTATCGTGGTCCTAAAACACTTCATCATAGTTTAGAATACTCTTAACTAATTTATATTTATGTTTAAGATCACACCCTTTCAATTTTTTTTATTTATCATCATCTTTAGCTTCTACAATCATGAGTATGAAATTATTCCTTTCATTTACAAGCCTTTTCATTTGTTATATAGTAACAAGAGGAAATGAAGTCTTCACAAGATGGGATTTTATAGAATCATTGTAGATGATATTTTTCCCATACTACAAATAAGAACTTCCTAAAATAATTCCACAAATATCAAGTGGTATGACATCTAACTCTACCTCATCTATGAACTTGGAGGTGATTGCAAATTCGCGCTTCTATTGTTTGAATACCTACAATTTAGCACCTTCACATACCCATCCTAAAGAATATGGTTTTGGATGTCGCTTAGTTACAAGTACCAATGTCTTAACAATTTCTTCATAAATGAGATTACATTGCAAACCACTACTAAAGAGTGTATCAATCTTGGCATGTTTTGAAATAACTTTAATATAGAACAAATTACTTATTTTCCTTTCATATTTCTTACTTTTAGATTTTAAATAATGAGCATTAGTGCTAGAAATAGAAAAAGAATATGTACCTAGTATTCCCATGGTTGTGATCTTTCTTTTATCACCTGAATTTGATCTCAGATCGTGTTGGATTGTAGTTGTGATATTATTATTATCCTTCTTATTTCCAAGCCACTTTGGTATTAGTTCTAGATGAAGTGTTGAGATTCAACAAGATGATGATCCTAGTGAAAATTAAGAACCTACATTAGGTGGGGCCTGTAGGCTACTTTTAGGTGTATTTCTATTTTTATAATGTTGAGCATATTCTATTTATAGCGAGAGTCTATTTATAGATGGTTGAGAAAATTCTATTTATAGATGAGATTCTATTTTTATATGCATGGGTGAAGTCTATTTATAGATTGCATTTCTAAAAATAGATCAGTATTTTTTGTCAAATTGGTTATTATTAGCCCTTAATAATAATTAGACAATAAATAATAATCTATTCTCTTGAAGCACTTGATTTCAGTTAACTGACGTGGAAAACCAGTTGACTGAAGGAATTACAAGTTCTAAGGTTGGTTGGTGGGACATGCTAGTGGAATTAGTTGTAACTAAGTGATACAAATTTGTAACAGAGTTGGATGTGTAGTTATGTGAGTTGTTATTTAGTTTAACTCAGTTAAGTGAGTTAAACTTAGTTGTGCTAGTTGTAACTAAATATACGCTAGTGAGAGATCAGTGAATTAATTATTTAATTAATTCACAAGCAGTGGTCTCACATGCAACTAAAGAAATACTACTGTTAACTACATGCATATCAGATCCAGTGGAGACCTAGTTGAGAGATAGGTGAAAGGGTCTGTTTGACTATCAGTTGTGACTATAGTGGGTGCACAAGTGCAACCAAACACACATTGGAGATGCCAATGAGGATTAAACAGTCAAGGCAAGGCAAGTTCAAGTTCATTTAGGGATCTTCATCAACAAGGATTGAGCAGTGGAGGCAGGTTTTCAGGAGGCAGTAAAATGGTGCATGTTTATGCCAATTTTTGTATGACAGTGTGAGACGATTTTATATTGTACTGAGAGCTCTTGGACTAGAGTTTTTTATGAGATTGTTTCATGATCCACGATATATACATAATATATGATAGTGGGTTTTTTAGCTTTATGATTTCTTGGTAAAAACATTTGTGTTATGTGCGATTGATTTTTCTTCATGTGTTTGCAATTGGTGATTAAATTTCCACAAAGATTTAAGTAGAAGGATTTTGTATTTAACAGTGGCATATAATTGTTAGATTAGGAGAATCTGGAAATACATAATTTTATTAAAATTTCTACATGGTATCGAAGCAAAGAAGATTGCAATATTGAAGTACTAGCTGAGTTTGTTGGTGGAAACAATTCAAAATTGATGCAAGAATTTCTTGGTCCGATAGTTGAGTAAACATCGAAATGGCTTTCAATGGTTTGCAGTTAGAGTATGCACTTGAGGGCGGCTTGAACTACATTTCATGGAAGGATAGGATGGAAGCGGTGCTTGAATATAATAGCTTGAAGGAATTCATCGACAATGATGTTCATACGCCCACTTCGACAGATGCTGCATTACTTGACGCATGGCAAAAGAAAGTAGCGAAGATGAGAAGGATTTTGTTGGAAGGTGTGAGAGACCATATTGTCTCAAGCCTTCATGGGAAATCCACTCCATTTGCAATGTGGAAGGCTTTGACAGATATTTTCCAAAGCAGCAGCAACCATAGGAAATTGGCTATGAAGGATAAACTCAGAAAGATCAAAATGGAGAAGGGTGAAAATTTTCCTAAGTATCTCAAAAATTTTGTCTAATGTCGGGATGAACTGGGGATTGTGGGAATCACATTTGCTGATGATGATTTGGTGAGTTTGGCTCTCTTGGGACTTCCTAAGAGTTGGCACTGTTATCAAGACTTTGTCAACAGACGGGAAAAACTGTCGGATTAGGAATGACTGTGGTCAGATCTAGTGCAAGAGGAGTTCAGGCGAAACACCAGGAATGGCTCTTCATCAAAGCATGGTGATGAAGAGGATTTTGCTTTGGCTGCCAAAGCAAGGAAATGGAAGGGGAATAAATTCCACTCAAAATATGAGGCTAAAGGCAAGAAGCTAGATTTGTCCAAGGTGAAGTGTTTTCACTGTCACGAACATGGGCATCTCGCCACTAACTGGCCACAGAAAAAGAAGAACAAGAAGGTTGCTGGAGCTACAGTTGGTGAGGCCCTTGCCTCATAATTTGAACTTGATTTCTCTTTGATCGCATGCTTGGTTTCAAGCGCAATGGGATCAGTGTGGTATATTGATAGTGGTGCTTCCTTCCACATGATGGGAGATAAGGAGCTTTTAAGTGACTTAGAGGAGAAAGATCTCCAAATGCATATAGAGATGGGAAACGATGGATGATATGATGCGACCGGAATTGGTACCATTACCTTTGAGAGGGAGTCAGGTAAACCATTTATGTTGAAATATGTTATACATGTTCCAAGTCTGAAGAAAAACTTGGTCTCAGTCACGGTGTTGGAGGACAGAGGTTATGACATTGTTTTTTAGCGATGGAAAAGCTTTCCTGCGACATAACACAACAGGTCAAACCAAGAGGATAGGGATTCGAGTCAAGAATATCTACAAGCTGGAGGTAGATGGTTGTGCTGCAATGGTGGGCAAAGAAGAAGAAGTGGTGAGCCAGGATGAGGGTGAATTATGGCACAGGTGATTGGGCCGTCTTCACCATGGCACCTTGAAAATATTGCAGCATATTTCTACTGGACTTCCCAAGGGTACACTTTTGCAGATAGATCAGTGCAAGGGATGTACTATGGGTAAGTTTTTGAAGACCACCTTTCATGAAAAGCAGAAATGCGCTTTGGTAATCCTCGAGAGAGTTCACATAGACGTGTGTGGACCATTCTCGGTTTCTTCAATAACAAAGCACAAGTATTATGTTATTTTTATTGATTACTATTCTCGTAGATGCTGGATCTTCTTCATGCAAAAGAAATATAAAATATTCTCAAAGTTCTGTGATTTTAAAGCATTGGTGGAGAAAGAGTTAAGGAAGCAAGTGAAGGCTCTGTGGAATGATAATGGTGGTGAATATATCTCGAACGAATTCAAAGACTTCTATAGCAAAGAAGGAATTCGAAGAGAAATCATAGCGCCTCATAACCCACAACAGAATGGGGTCATGGAGAGGAAGACCAGAATGATAGTGGGTGCTGCATGAGCTATGTTGCATGATCAGGGCCTACCAATGCACTTGTGGGTAGAAGCATGCAACACTGCGGTTTATGTGCAAAACTGTTGTCCTCATCGAGTACTTGGCATGAGTACACCTGAAGAAGCTTTTACTGGTAAGAAACCAGATGTTTCTCACTTTAATATTTTTGGCTCATCTGTTTATGTGCATGTGACAAAGAACGCCAGGAAGAAGCTGGAGCCGACTGCTAAAGTTGGGATATTTGTGGGGTACACAGAAACACCCCATAATTATCGTGTGTATTTTCCAAAAAATCGAATGACTGTGGTGCAACGGGATATAAAATTCAATGGGGAGAAACCCATGAAGTTGTCGCTTGAGAGGGAGCTAGACTTGCATGTAGAGGAGGAACTTCTTGTTCCCAAAGACGAGTCTCTATATGTGGATCACCCATAGAAGGAGTTTATGGAGTGAAGGATTCCACTCACACAGAGCCAAACATCAGAATTGGCAGAAGGCGTACCAAAGAAGCTGAGAGGCTGAAGCTTGATGCGACACAGAATTTAGAAGTCCCTACTTCACAACACAGATAGAGACAGTCTCCTGACCGGTTCACTGGATACATGGTTCTCATGAGAAAATGTATTGTGACTGAGCCATATTCCTTTCATGAAGTAGTGCAGGAGCCCACCTGGGTAGATGCAATGGTGGAGGAGTATGACTCCATTTTCAGAAACAGTGCTTGGGAAATTGTTCCAAGGCCAGTTGATAAATCAGTGGTAGGTTCAAGATGGATCTGCAAGGTAAAGCAAGCTGCTGATGGGAGTGTTGAGAAGTATAAGGCAAGATTTGTTGCCCGGGGCTTCTCATAGATCGAGGGGATTGATTATGAAGAAACCTTTGCACCTATCGCATGATATTCTTCCATAAGGACCATCCTTGCTCTCTCAGCACAAATGGTTTGGCACATTCATCAGATGGATGTGAAAACTGCATTCCTTAATGGGATCATTGAGGAAGAAGTGTACATTGACTAGCCTGAATGATTTGAGATCTTCAACAGCGAGTCGCATGTGTGCAGAATCAAAAGAGCATTGTATGGGCTGAAGCAAGGACCCCATGCTTGGTACACTCGGATCGATAGCTATTTCACTGGACTTGGCTTCACCAAGAGTGAGGCGGATGCAAACCTATACTAGATTATGGTGGAGGGTAAGATTTTAATCATTATTCTTTATGTTGATGATTTAATATTGACTGGTGATGAGAAACTCATACACTCATGTAAGGAGTACCTTGAAAAGGAGTTCGAGATGAAGGATATGGGCCTCCTTCAATATTTCCTTGGATTTAAAATATGGAAATGAGAAGGTGAAATTTTTGTGTCTTAAGGAAAGTATGAAAGGGATACTTGGTAGGTTTCACATGGAGGGCTGCAAACGCATGGATACTCCTCTTCTAGGAAACTGGAGGAAAGAGGATGCTACATCTGGAGAGGTAGTGGATGCTACTGTCTATCGACATTTGGTGGGTTCACTCATGTATTTAGTTAATACAAGACCAAACATATGCTATGCGGTGAACCAGCTTAGTCAAGCGATGGTTAAGCCTACCAAGCTCTTTTGGAAGGCAGGCAAGCATGTCCTGAGATATCTCAGGGGCACATCTGAGTATGGCTTATGGTACAAACATACAAATGAGGTGAATTTTCATGGCTTCATGGATGCAGATTGGGCAGGAAGTCCAACGGACAGAAAGAGCACATCAGGAGGGGTTTTCAGTATCAGATCTACAGTTTTTTCTTGGTGTAGTAGGAAACAAAGATCCATGGCACTTAGTTCAACAGAAGCGGAACACATGGAAGTAAGTCAAGCTGCATGTGAGGCTATCTGGATGAAGAAGATCCTGGCCAGTTTGTTTGGTTTTCATTTAGATCCTACAATGATTCATTGTGATAATTATATTTTCATTAAAATCTCAATTAATCCTGTGTGTCATGATAGATCTAAGCATATAGATATTCGATATCATCATATCATAGATTGTGTGCAGCGGAATATCATGTTGCTTTAGTACATTCCTATAGAAGATTAGGATGCAGATGTTCTCACGAAGGCGCTCACCAGGAGCAAATTCATATACCATAGAGACAGGATCAGGGTGAAGGATAATCCCTTTCTTGTTGAGAGGGAGTGTTGATATTCAACAAGATGATGATCCTAGTGAAAATTAATCACCTACATTAGGTGGGTCCCGCAGGCTATTTTTAGGTGTATGCCTATTTTTAGAATGTTGAGAATATTCTATTTATAGTGGGAGTCTATTTATAGATGGTTGAGAAAATTCTATTTATATATGAGATTCTATTTTTAGATGCATGGGCGAAGTCTATTTATAGATTGCATGTCAATTATTATTAGCCCTTAATAATAATTAGACAATAAAAAATAATCTATTTTCTTGAAGCACTTGATTTCAGTTAACTGATGTGGAAAAATAGTTGAGTGAAGGAATTACGAGTTCTAAGGTTGGTTGGTGGGACATGCTAATGGACTTCATTCTAATTGAGTGATACAAAGTTGTAACAGAGTTGGATGTGTAGTTATGTGAATTGTTATTTAGTTTAACTCAATTAATTGAGTTAAACTCAGTTGTGCTAGTTGTAACTAGTTGTAACTAAAGATACACTAGTGAGAGATCAGTTAATTATTTAATTAACTCACAAGTAGTGGTCTCACATAAAACTGAAGAAATACTATTGTTAACTACATGCATGTCAAATCTAGTGGAGACCCAGTTGAGAGATAGGTGAAAGGGTCTGTTTGACTATCGGTTATGACTATAGTGGGTGCACAAGTGCGACCAAAAACACATTGGAGATGCCAATGAGGATTACGCAGTCAAGGAAAGGCAAGATCAAATTCATTCAGGGATCTTCATTACCAGGGATTGTGCAGTGGAGGCAGGTTGTCAGGAGGCAGTAAATTGGCTCATGTTTATGCCAATTTTTGTATGACAGTGTGAGACAATTGTATATTGTACTGAGGGCTCTTGGAGTAGAGTTTTGTATGAGATTTTTTCATGTTCCATGATATATACATTATTTATGATAGTCGGGTTTTTAGCTTTATGCTTTCCCGGTAAAAACATTTGTGTTATGTGTGGTTGATTTTTCTTCATGTGTTTGCAATTGGCGATTAAATTTCCGCAAAGATTGAAGTAGAAGGATTCTATATTTAACAGTGGCATATAATTGTTAGATCAGGAGAATCCGGTAATACATAATTGTATTAAAGTTTCCATATGAAGTTTCCAACACCTGGAATCAACTTGTAATTCCTATTTGCAATGTGAACATGAAGGATTCACATATGCTTTCTTCATTGTAGTTGTTTGCTCAATTTTACCCATTTTTGTGTGCTTTCCTTCAACTAGATGAGATGATTTCTTTGATAAGTTATCCTTCAAATTCTTTCCTTCGACTCAACATGAGTGTCTTGGACACTAACTTCATCTAGATTGGTTGGATTAAACATGAGAGTCATTTGTCCTAAATAGCTACACAACCCACCAATAGACTTCAAAATAATTTATTACATACAAAGAGGAATGTCAAATGTCTAAACTCCTGAATGTATCTCTACACATTCTATCCTCTGTTTTTCATTATGTTTTACAAATAAATCATTTCTTCTTGCATATACACTAAAGAATAAAATTTCTTCTTTAATGTAGTTGTGATTTCATGCTAAGAAGATATCATTTTACCTTGCTTAGAAATATTTTCTTGTCTATTACTCTCTCCCTAGATCAAATTCTTGCTTTCTAGTTGGAGAGTAGCTAGCTAGAATTTTTGTTCTTCATTCACAATGCTTTGAACCCCACAATATACTTTAATTTTCTTGATCCAATGATCTAATTTCTATTCATTAAGATCTCTATCATACATTGGAAAATCAAATTTCATGTCTAATTTCAATAAAGACTTGGGAAAATTTAAATAAGTTTTCTCTGTTTTTATTTTCTATGGAAATGAAGAGGAACTTGAACTGAAAGGAGAGGATGGGTATGGAGGAGGCTTAGGAAGGTCACCACCACTTCCTTCTCTTTTACTTTAACTTGAGCCTTCTTTTTTCCTCTTTTTTCTCCTTATATAATTCTCCCACCATGGATTTCAGCCCCAAAGAGGATATTCAAAACATTACCTTATATGCAAATGGATTTTCTTCCCTTGAAGATTCTATTGCTTTCTCTTGTAATGCATCATACCACTTTCATGATTGTATTCTTCAGTCAGACCTTATCCCACAATGAGTTTAGACCTAGTTAGCATTCAACACCAATAATTTTTCAAATCCAAATAAAAATATTCCTAATAAAAAACTTTGACACCAAACTTGATCCAAAATTAGTGTTAAAAGGTTTATTAAAAAAATAACTCACTATTTCATATTCTTGTAATTAGCATCTTAATTTTCCACTATTTCTTTTAAAATTGACTTAATTTATTGCCAATTGGGCTTATTTTGAATGGTTGAGAGGAATGATTATTATCTTCACCATCCAAGTTTAATTCCTACAAGTGACATCATGGGATTTATTATAATGGCTTCAAGCCTTTTTATTGAATCTAAGAAATCCCTCAATGTCTTAACCATGTATATTCCTCATATGGAATATAAATATATTTCTCATGAAAAATGTATTAATTCATTATAAAATACCATTTATAAATTGAAAACACAAGAAATACTCAATATATAGATAATAGAGTTCACCCATATGGGCTATGTCTGTGGGTTCACTTCAATTGATACTCTAATACATTAAAAATATGCAAAGTACAATTTTACATGAGAAAATGACCTCAATTTGAAGAATTCTCTTATATTCTTTAAATTATGGAATTAGAGAATATCACTAGCTTTGATGACTTTGGTGAGGATTTCTTAGTCAATCCTTCTTACAACACCAACTTGACTTCATCCTCATTTCTCGGTTAACACTATTTTCAACATTGTGTCCATCCACTTCTAATTTTTCTGTTTTTATGGCTTCATTCAACCATGTCTATGGATAAAGAATCATGGACAAGGGCTCTGAGGATGTCATGGGTAGGAAATCAACTATCGATGGTGATAACTTGTCTATTCACAACTCCATGATTTCAATTGATGTGTGGGGAAGAGACATTAAGGCTCCAAGGAACTCGATTAAGAATCTCACCGTGTTTTCTCTCAATATGCAATGATGATTATCATTGGACGCCTTGGATTATTCCATATTATCATTGAATATGGGTTTGAGCCATTATTATTGGAAAAATAGAACATCTCTTACTCATGTCTCTAAAAACAATTTTGAAGAGCTCAGAGAGAAGAATCAATTTCCTATGGTGTGTTTGTTGAAGATTGCAACAAGAAACAGTGAAGGAGGCATCCTGAAACATCATTTCTGATCCTAGTTGGAAAATAATCACCTAAACTAGGTGGGGCCCACACAGGTGATTTTTGGCGCAAAGTCTATTTTTAGACTATGTCTATTCTTAGACATGTTGATCATATTCTATGAGTTGCGGGATGCTATTTGTGGATGGTTGGTCAAGTTGGAAAAATAGATGGACTTCTATTTCTAGACATATTGGGCGGAATCTATTTTTAGATTGCTAGTCTAAAAATAGATATGTCGAATATTATTAGCTCTTAGTAATATTTGGACTCTAAACATTATCTTATTCTCTTGGAGCACTTCAGCTAAGTGCACAGATGTGGCACAGGAGCTGACAGAAGGAATTACGTTATTCCTGAGTGTTAAGTGGAGCTATTGCATGGAGACTTCAGTTAGAACTCATGTGATAGAGTTTGGTGGAGTTGTAGAAGTAGTTGGTGGAGTTGTGTTCAGTTTAAATCAATTAGACAAAGTTGAGCTAGTTGTATCTAGTGTAACTGATTAATACACTAGTGAGAGTGGTGTGAATTAATTATTAATTAATTCACTAAATAATAACTCATTAATCAACTGAAGAATACATCAGTTAACTACATTGCATGGACAGTTCAGTGGAGACCAGTGGAGAGGTAGGTGAAAGAGCAAGTGTGACTATCAGTTGTGACTATAGTGTTGCATTTTTTGCACCACAAATTTAGTGGAGATGAATTTAAAGATTGCGTGAGCAAGGTTGGATCAATTTGAACTCATCCAGAGCCATTCTTTAGTAGCGATTACGTGATGAAGCGAACTGGCGGTGTGAGGCTTTTGGAGACATGGTTGCTAGAAGTATTTTAAATTGGTGTGTAGCGATTGCAGATTGTCTTTGAGAGCTTGTGAGGGAGATTTGTATGATGATTATTACATGATCTATGACATATAATATCTGAGATAGTTGTGGGTTTTTTGTTTTCAAACTTTCCCATAAAATATTTGTGTTCATGTGTGAATTTTTATAGTTTTAATGTGTAGATCTGAAGAAGCCTATTAACAGTTAGTCAATGGATGAAAGGTCACGTATTGTGCATGAAGTCAAATAGTGTGTGATCAGGAGAATCTCAGATGTATAACATATCAGTTATATAATTTCTACAGTGTTCACTTGATCTTCTTTGCCACGGCTTCCACAATTTCATGGTTGAAAAGGTAACACATCCCTTCTAATTCGCTAATAGATTAGTTCCCAACTATCTCCTTTTCATCTAGCAAATTGACTTTCAAGAGACCAAATTATTTGGATGCTTTTGGAACCCAATCATTGTAGAAATTTTTGATTTAAAATTCATCTAGCCATTGATTTTGTTGCAAATATTGAGACAACTTGATTGGTGGAGATCCTCCTGGATTAGGTTCTTTATTGGTATCTATTAAATGGGGTTCTTTTCTATTGTAGTCTTCATCATTGTAAAATATTATGTTGTTAATTAAATATATGGATGTTATGTATTATTACAAATAAATAGAGGTTCAATTGACTATGATATTCATTTAAATGATAAAATACATTTAACAAAATAATTATTAAAATACATAGTTTAAATTATAAAAAATAAATATTCTCATATAAAGAATGTATTTGATTTGTGTGATGAATTGAAATTTTATAAAATTTTAAAGAAAAGGTTGCATGTGTAGACATGCAATGTGAAAAAAATCAATGTAACTTCTTATTTCCTCAATAAAAAGCTCGATTTTTTCTATCGAAAAAAAAAAATGTAATGTGAAAAAAATTCAATACTGAAACACATCGGCGCATTACATTCATTTAAATGTAATGATGTGTATCATACAAATGTATGCACTAACAAGTTTAAATAATTGTTACATGTCGATGCAATAGAAAAGTAAAAATGAAATAGTGCTAATAATGGTAATAAGGGAACCAATACTTCGTAAATAAAACAATATTAGGTTGATTTGCAATCATATATAACACAAAATGGTGCTTTAAAAGAATAATACACTAGTGCTTTCAAAATATATAATATGCATAACTGCATATTAAATATTTTTGCATTGATGCATGTTGTCCAAAATTTGTAGCTATAGTGAACATCCCTTAAAAATTTTGTAGACAATAACAAAGGTAGGTAATTATAGTGAACATCCCCTAAAACTTTTGTAGTCAATAACAAAGATAGTTTTGAATTTTTTGTCTAATCTTGTAACACAAAACCTCCAATTACTAAGTGGTGCTTTCTCTGTAGTGTTTAAACATTCAATTAGTAAGTAGTGTTTTCTTTGTAATGTTCTTTTTTTTCCTTTCTCACCTTACCCACTATGCTATAAGTTACAGTTTATTGTTTATGGTTCATAAAGAGTTTCAATTAACAATTAGTTTATAAAAAGTCACTATGTCACAAGTAAAATTTTAATCCTTAGTGAAACAATAACAATTTATCCTTTCACCTACCTAAGTCATAAAAAGATTAAATTGAGGAAATTTAGTTAAACTAGACAATAATATTTAGCCAATTGATATAAATATGAATTATATTTATACTTAAAAAAAAACTTTAACTACTAAATTAACAAATTCATAAATAATTATCAATTGTAAGCTAGGTATAATTATAATTATACATTCTTTCAATATCAATATATATAAAATAAGTAATATTAATTTATTTAGAAAAAATAATAATAACACATAAACATTTAATTTGGACAATTTGATTTACAAATAAAATATTTTAATGCTCATGTGAGATAAAATGTTTTAGGGAATTAAGTGTATAGTATATATGGTTAATATAGCCTCAAGGATTAGCTTGAGTTTCAGTTATGGTTAAAATGTTTAAAGTAGTTTTACCATTATATAGTGAGTAAATTTTTAAGTTGTGTAATTTACATAATCAAATGAACAAAAAGATTTAAGAGATTGAATCCATTTATGGATTAATAAATGCAATTTAGAAGCAATTTAGACGATGACGATTTAACAAGTATTGAGAAGGATCATCAAATCTTATATATATTCCAAAAAATTGATAACAACTTATTAAATCTATGGTTAAAATAATTCTATATTGATATTTGTTTATCAAATGCACAATATCAATAGTTAATATATATAAAATAATATAAATACATTTAATTATTAATATATAATATTATTATACCTATATTATATATACTACATCATTTTTTTTCAATTTAATAATTAATAACTTGTATCTAAATTTCATTTTTTTTATCGAAATATAAAAAGAAAAATTAATATAATAATAAAAAATATAAATAATTTTAATATTAATTACATTTTAATATTAATAATTTTAATATTTGAAATTAACAAGAAAATCGTTTATAATAGCAACTTTTATTTAAAATTAAAGCACAATTAAAACAATATCACAAAATCAATAATGATAATGTAGTCATATCTTTTAAAATTAATAAATTCTTGGAGAATAATATATGAAATTATTTTTTTATTGTTCAATTATATATTAAATTAAGTTTGAGTAGATTTGTTATAGGTTTTTGGAGTTTATTTTTTGATATAGTTTGTCTAAAATTTGATAGAAAGTGGTTAGAATTACAAATTTGAATGGTAAACATTGCCCAAATTTTTTAAACTAATAAATTCATATATCCAATCAAAAACCCTAATTTAAAAAAAAAAAAAAACAAATTAAAATTTAACTAAAATCATTTTCACTGAATTCTCACCAAAAACATTTTCACTGCATTCCCACCAAAAACTCCAAAAATCTCATCCTTAAACAACCCCTAAATTAATTCTATTCCCACCCATTAATTGAACCTTAAACTGTACTCCAAAAATCTCATCCTTAAACAACCCCTAAATTAATTCTATTCCCACCAATTAATTGAACCTTAAACTGTACACTTCTACAAATAAAATTGCACAAGTAGTGTTGGCATCGAGAACGATATCTTTCATTATTCTAAATCAAACACTGAATTTTATTGTTTACCCCTCACGCTCCTGCAAATAATGGAGATCATGGAAATACAGCCTCCCCCAACAAAACTCAGATGCCTGAGTTCATGGAATCGACTGCGAATTATTAAACATTCATCATCAAACCTAAGCAATGCAATTTAAAATCCCTGAGGGAATACTTCATATAGTCTACGATGGGCAATGTTTTCAAGGCCTGAAATCTGCAAATTCGAAGGTTCGTCCAAGCTTTGTTCACGTCTCATCTGAATTTCATTTGAGGGCAGCTTCACAATAGCAAAAGAGCCCCAGTAGCCATAGCTAAAGCCAGAATAACATCAATAAATTGTTGGGCACTTAGAAATGATGCAGCAGAGGAAGCATGAGCTGATGAAGGAGAAGAGGCATGGGTCCCTTCAGGAGACAAGTTGTCAGCTGCTTCAGGAGCAGGGGCTGGAGAAGGACTTGGAAGACCAAATATGTCTTCAGGCAGCAGAACTTTCCCCATGGTGTAAACTGCTACAGGATCTGTAACACGCACAGTGCCAGTGATTGCTGCACTCACATAACCAGAGGACACAGTCACAGCCCCATTCTTTGCAGTGATATTCAGATTGTATTTTCCCCCATTGCTGCCACTTGCCATTGTGTTGGCAGGGTTGCTGAAGTTCTGGAAATCCGACAAGGTGTAGAACTTGGGAATGCAATGGGCCAACAGCACTTCTTTCTTCTGATCCACTGTCAGATTGGCCAACATTTTCTTTGGGAGAGAAGAGAATGCAGCATCAGATGGTGCAAATATTGTAATACCTAGATCTGTGTTGTTTGCCTGTGTTTGTAGAGTGGTGAGCATGTTGCTAGCTTCCAAGAGACTCAATAGAGTCTTGAATGGCCCAGCTAATGATAGCAGATCTTTCAGATTGGTGAAGGCTGGTGCTGGTGCTGGTGCAGGTGCCGGTGATGGCGTTGGGGTTGGGGTTAATTTGGGTGTTCTTTTAGCTGCTGCCACAACTACCATGCTTGCAGTCTGATGACTATGGCTACTACCTTCAACTATTCCAACCATAACAATGAAACAAGCCAGGATCTGGATAACATCAACACAGTTCTTCATTGTCACTCTGATTAGATGGGCCACACCACCTGATCACACAATGAAATTAAGTTAGATTTAATGAAGCCTATTCATTACCAGATCTTCCAACATGTCATTGCAAGATTTTAGAATATTCTGAAAATCTGATAGACATGAGCTACTTCATATTGATTCTATTTCTCAAATCTTCCAACACATTACTCAACTCTACTGTATTTTCTATTTCCAACAGATCAAACCATCTATATCACACTACAATAATCACAAAATACAGGAGCACCCATCTTATTAATGTTAGTCACATTGTGTCTAGGAATGAATCAGAAGCAAACTCCTCACCAGAGAACCTAAACAATTGAACTTCTAGTGTCAAAGAAAATTAGAAACAGATACATGCATAAATATTGGAAAATTGCAAAGTTGAAATGGATTTATCACCCAGAAATTTTTGACAGGCTGCTGCAATCCTTGGAACGATGAAGCAACTGAGAACCCTAGTTCCTCACAGATGGATTCAATTTGATGATGGAAAGTTGAGGGGACTAATTTATACTCAGACCACACTAACCAAGTTTTGCATGATTACGATGTAGTTGGTAAGTGGCGTGCATGGTTGGGCTGTACTGAGCAACTAATTATTAGTTGTGAGATGGTGTGCATGGTTGGGGTGTACCTGGCAACTAATTCTTGGTAAAGTAATGTATATTTTCAGTCACTGAGTAAGCTCAAATTTAACTGTTCAAAATGGAAGGGAAGGCCAGCTCTGACATTGGGTAGGGGTCACATGACACGTCATCAACATTTGCATTATTTTGTTTCCTAGTATTGCATTTTCCAGATGTCTGTGGGGAATCATATATTTTATGACCACCATTAATTGGGAGCTCAGGTGAGATGACAGTGACAGATTAGTTGATATTCCCTATACATTCGTTTGGTGGTGTTTATTCTTCCTCTGGTGTTGGTACTCAGCAAGGCATCCCAGGCTTATAGATCACTCAAGACTTGGATTAGTTGTTTGCTTTACTATGTTTTCATTGTTATGGTTGGAAATAAAAATATTTTTATTTCCAAGGCAACACCATTGTAGAAAGTTCTCGTAGAAATAAAAGTATGAGAGAAAGTGACATTGAGAAAAAACAGAGTTCATAAAATTTGCTGTTAATGGACAACGACACAGGGCAGTGAATTTTAGGTATCCATTTGGTTTTTTTTAATGTTACTTGGGAATGAAAATTATTTTTGGAATGTTCTAAAATTATGGTCGATTCGCGAGAATATTTAGTCAAAATCTATTATATTTAATTTTTCACTTTACAGGGTGTAGCCTAGTTATTTCTATAAAATATAGATTAATATTTAGTGTTTTTATATATTCATCAATTACGAATAATATGAGGTTTTCTTTTTCGAGATAATAGTTTTATGTTCTGATGAGCTGCCCCTTGTATAGGTTTAGTTGTATAAATGGGGGATTTTGTTTTGGAAATAGTGGTGTTGCATTAGTTTAGTTTGTTTGTAATTAAAGTAAGAGTTATTATTTAAGGTTAATTTGGATATTTGATTTGTTTTAATTAATAAATTAGAATTTTTTTTTTGAAGGTATATATAATAATTGAGAAGGTCAAAAATGATTTTTTACAATTGTTTGTGACTTATTATTTAAATTGCTAAAATATATTTATCATTTTAATTTTAGATTTTTCATTTTAAAAGAGGTTTGTATTCAAAAGTCGATTTGATACTTTTGAGCATTTGGTAGATTTTCCATTAAGATATATATAGACTAGTATTTTATATTATATTTTACATTTTTCATTTATATATATAGAAAATATTTAAGATTTGAAGCCTTTGAATTTGCCATTAAAATATATAAATTAATATTTTACATTATATTTTGCATTATTCATTTATATATATATGAAAAAATATTTAATTTATTTAATTATTTTTATTCTTTATTTTTTAATATTTTTTCAAAAATTTAAAAAATATTCACTCACATACATACATTAAGCCTAAAGATCCTGAAGATATTGAACTATAAATCTACCTATCAATACAACAAATATGACCGATTAGCCCACATACCAAAAAATAATTTTATTTTCTTAAAAAAATCCTACCAATAACCTATAAATCAAACTCATGGATGAATCAAACCTTATTGACTAGTTTAAGAGTACTTTAAACGTGTCATTATCACTCAACAATTATTCTTATTTATCTTTTCCCATATGCTTTTATATGACAGTTCCTGGTATATAAACAGACTTCATTTCATTATGCTTTACGTTCCAATTTTTATTGACAAAAAGCATCATTACTGCATTAGATTTGTCATCCAGCTCTTCTACCTTTTCACACACTCTTGAAGTACCTACATTAATTGTCTGTTGAGCTCAACAGCGGAATAACAAAAATAAAACATACAGAACACATAGCATTCAAACACACAAAAAGACATCATATTTTTAATGTGGTTCACCCAACCAATCTGGGCTACGTCCACCTAACAGGGCATCGGCAATCTCATTCATCAACGGCAGAAATACAATAGCAGAGTTTCTCATCTGCTCAGCTCTTTCTCACAGCACATTCCTCATTATGCACACTTGCCTCTACGGGCTTACATTTTATAGCTGGAAATGGCAACAAACTCATAAATTCTCTCACAACAAATATAGGATGCATTAACTCCTCATCAGAAACTGATGGAGTCAATGTAGCAACAAATCCTATTGTTGTCACCTACATGAGATTTTCCTCCAGATTTAATTAAAAAATAAGAAATAAAATCTCAACAATCTCCACCTTGACAAAAATTAGCCTGATACCCTGTTTCATTATTATTTTTATCTTTTCTGCAAGCCAAGAGAAGCCAAACACCATCGTAGCTTCTCTAACAAAACTGGTTTCGTGAACATGTCTGCACAGTTTTCCTTTGTATGCACCTTTTCAAGAGACACTCCCCTTTCAGTGATAACATGTCTTACAAAATGGTACTTGATAGGTATATGCTTTGATTTACTATGATAGGAGAGATTTTTAGCCAAGTGAATTGCACTTTGACTATCACAAAATAACTTGATGCTGTCTTGCAACCTACCAAACTCACCAAACAAACCTTTCAACCAAACCGCTTCTTTACAAGCATGCGAAGCAGCTATGTATTCTGCTTCTGTAGTGGATAAAGCAACAATGTTCTGTAGCTTTGACATCCAGCTAATAGCTCCACCTGCAAGAGTAAAGACATACCCTAAAGTTGACCTTCTCTTATCCAAATCACCTGCAAAATCAGAATCAACATATCCACAAACATATTCACTGCTCCTGTTATAAGTGATACAATAATCACTTGTGCCTCTCAAATACTGAAGCACCCATTTCACTGCTGACCAGTGTTCTTTTCCTGGATTTTCCATATACTGCTGACAA
Organism: Pinus albicaulis; assembly: GCA_034641835.2. Classification (NCBI taxonomy): domain Eukaryota; kingdom Viridiplantae; phylum Streptophyta; class Pinopsida; order Pinales; family Pinaceae; genus Pinus; species Pinus albicaulis. The sequence goes on along the minus strand of CM076570.1, from coordinate 644,220,596 downwards.
CCCCAACTGCATGTGAAATATCTGGTCGAGTACAAACCATTGCATACATCAAACAACCTACTACATTGGCATATGGAATCTGAGACATATATTCCTTTTCTTCATTAGTGTTAGGACATAAACTTGAAGAAAGCTTAAAATGGGAAGCAAAAGGGACTGAAACAGGCTTCACATTGTTCATACCAAACCTCAAGAGTATCTTCTCAACATACTTCTGTTGTGATAGCCACAGCTTACCATTGCTCCTGTCTCTGAAAATCTCCATGCCCAAAATCAGTCTTGTTGTTCCTAGATCTTTCATATCAAACGTCCTAGCCATCTAAGCCTTTAACCTGTTGATCTCTGTTATGATTTTGCTTGCTAAAAGCATATCGTCAACATACAACACTAAGATAATGAACATGCCATTACTTAATTTCTTAAAGTAAACACAATGATCATATTCACTTCTTATACAATTTTGACTCATCATGAAAGAATCAAATTTCTTGTACCCGCTTTGTAGGCGGCTTTACTCCCAGGAACCATACAATTTCTATGGCACTGCCAGACAAATTTTTCATTGCGGAATTTTGAACAAACCCTTGGTTGTTCCATTGTAAATCTCCTCATCTAAATCTCATGAAATGCGTTTTTAACATCTGATTTAATAATTCTAAATCAAGTAAATCAACTAATGCTAACACCAATCCCAAAGTTGAACAATTGCACTACAGTAAATTGAAAAAATATCATGAATTATATTTTTCTTTGAAAAACCTTTTGACAAATATAGCTTTTATCTTGTATCATCAACACCCTACTTTGATTTGTAAGCCACTTCTATCCCACAGTTTTCCTGTCTTTAGGAAGTTCTACCAGATCCCATGTGGCATTCTTGTCTAATGCCTTCATCTCGTCCTTCATGCATGCTACTTTACTATTTGAACCTTCTATAGCTTCCTGATAGCACAAAGGTTCATCATCGTTAGCAATTATCGCCACTGAAGTAACATAATCATCATACCTTTTAGGAAGACGTCTGATTCTCGTAGACCTCCTTAAAGATGTTTTTGGTACTTCCACAATTTGCTGATTATTATCTGTAGGAACTTCTTCATGGTCAACATCTGAAACACGTTCATGATCTGGATCTGAAACTTGTTCATGATCTGAACTATCATCAGTATTTGAACTGGTTTCAAACTGAATGTGTTGAAGCTTAGGTTCATTATCCTGTTTCAATTCAACTTCTACATCTGGATTTTCAAGTGAGGATTCATTAAATTTAACATCTATGTTAATGATGATCTTGTGAGTAGTAGGATCCCACAACCTGTATCCCTTACTTCCATCACCATATCCAACAAAGATATATCTTTTTTATTTAGGATCTAATTTAGAATGCTGATGTTTTGGAATTAGAGCATATGCATCACAACCAAAAACTTTCAGTTTAGAATAATCACAAGGATAACCTTTCCATACCTCTTGAGGAATTTTGCATCCTATTGCAGTTGATGGTGATCGATTTATCAAATAACAAGTCGTAGAAACTGCTTCTATCCATAATTCCTTCTACAAATTTGCGTTACTAAGCATACTTCTTGCTCTCTCTAAGAGAGTCATTTAAATAAGTTCAATAACTCTTTTTGTTGCAGGAGTATATCTGATGGTTTATCATCTTTAGATCGACATCCTTTTAGTAATTATCAAGTTGTTTGAAATTGAACTCATACCATTATCAGGATTCTTAAACATTTACTGGTTCTTCTAAATGGTATTTCAACTAATGCTATAAAGCTGTTTGAGAAGCATGAACACATCGAGACTTCTTCTTTATTTCTTCAGACTACACTTTTATAGAGAAATGGTGTCGATAAATCTAGTCTGAAAATATGACGATCCTCCATATGATATTGTAGGAGATGGACCCCAAACATCGGAATGGATATAATCAAGGATTCCCTTACTAGTATGTTTTCCATTTTTAAACTTCTGCTTGCTTTGTTTCCCAAATAGACAATGTTTGCAGAAATCTAACTTAGAAGATTTTAAACTAGGAAGTAACTTATGATCAGATAAATTACAATCTCTTTACGCTCATGGCCCAACCTTTGATGCCATAAGAATGGAGATTCATCATTTTGGAATCGTAGGCATGATCTGTCATTCTTCCCTATTGCTTGAAAAAGTTCCCAGCATCACTATTTTCATTACTAGTAAATTCTTTATAGCTTTCATTACTCTTAGACCAAAGTTTTATATCATTAATCAACAGTACTCCTAGTGAAATGAGGTTTTTCTTAATTAAAATTGTGTCTTACATCGATTAAATTTTGTGGTCATCAAACATTTTAATGCAAGATAACTTCAATTCCCAACATTGCAGGCATCATTTCCCATAAACCGCTCCATCATTGATTGATTTATAAAGTTTTTAAAACCATTCTCTATGAATGCACATGTGATTTGACGCACCAGAATCTAACAGCCAATGTTGATCATGATTAGACAAACTAACTGATAACACTTCATCACTCATACTTGAAATCGATGCCGAACCTGTATCTGTCGTGTTTGCTTCTTTCTTCTTTGTCGAAGAGTCTCCTTTGGATGTTTGTTGTCTCTTCCAACAGTCCTTCTTCAAATGTCCTGATTTGCCACAAAACCAACACTTTACCTTACTCTTCTTCTCTTTCGATTTTGAATGCGAGTTGTTGTGCTTACTGAAGCGTCTTTCTTTAGAACGACCTCTGACCATCATTGCTTCTGATGTAGAGGTTTCTGAATTTGACCTCTTCCTTGTTTCTTCGGACAACAAAGCTCCAACAACATCATCAAATTCAAGGGTTTCTGATGAACTAAGACTTATAGAAGTAACAAAATGATCCCATGACTTGGGCAACAAGCATAATAAAGTTACAGCTTTATCTTCTGATTCAAATTTTACTTCTATACTTTCTAACTGCACCAGGAGAGTATTAAAGGTATTCAGATGATCAGTTATCGTCGTACCTTCTTTCATGCGCAAGCTGTACAACTGTCACTTCAGAAGAATCCTATTGGTTAAGGATTTTTTCATGTACAGCTTTTCAAGCTTTGTCCACAAACCAGCAGCAGTTTTCTCTGACACGATGTTAAACAAAACATCATCCGCCAAACACAGTCGAATGCCGCTCAGTGCTCTTTCATCCAGATCACTCCATTCATCATCTGTCATGGTGTAAGGCTATTTGGATTTTCCCAACAGCGCCTTCGCCACACCTTGTTGCACAAGTAGATCATACATCTTCACCTTCCATATCTCGAAGTTGTTTTTGCCATTGAACTTCTCGATCTCAAACCGGGCACTTTGTGTTTTTGCCATTTTTAGTAGCTCGTGTCACAAAAAACAACCTCCAATTGCAACTTTTTAATAAAGAATGCCCTTTTTAATAAAAAATTCCCTTAAAAAAAAAAATATACCCTTCACCTTTATAAAATTCCTTTCCTTCTTTAATACCATGTGCAAATGGAAATTTAATATTCAAATCAAATTCTAAATGCCCTTCACCTTATAATATCATGGCATAAAATAAACTTTTTCAAATTAATAAAAAAACTGCCACCACTCAAATCGATATATTATAACATCGATTTTACATATCGATTTTTCAAAACCATTTTAATAAATCAATTTTAATAAGTGATATATCACAAATCGATTTTCAATATAAAACAAATCGACTTTGAGTCATAGTGAAGATGTATTGATAAACCATATCTCAGCGTTGGCTCTCGGAATAACTCAGCCTTTGAATAAAGCAGTATGACTTAAATCGCAGTGTTTCATTAACTCATATGGCAGTGTTTCAACAAATCGACCTTCCTTTCAAAGAAATTTCATAACAGCATTTAAAAAAAACTTCAAATCGACTTTTTTGGAAATCATTTTCAAATCGACTTTTTTGGAGACCAAATAAAATATCGATTTTCAAAAAAATAGAACCAATACTCAACAGTTGAAAAATCTGGAGAAAACGTTCCAAATACTCACGGCATTTCCCTGCTCGGTCCAAGCAGTTCCAGCCTAAACTTCTGCGTTCAGGACTGGATTTATTGGCACATCTCTTCAAAATTTCAAATCGATTTTAACACGGACAGTCCACCATACTTCTTCAACGCTGCGAGTCTTCTCCAACTTGAACACGGACAGTTCAACGCTGTTCAACGCTGTTCAAAATTTCAAATCGATTTTAACAAGCTTAAACTTCAGAAACCGACAGTCTGCGCACATCATTGAACCTGGCCTCGCTATGGCTCCTCCACATGGATGGTAGGTCAACACAGTTTGAATCACACAACAATTCTTCCAGGCTCTGATACCAATTGTTGAGCTCAACAGCGGAATAACAAAAATAAAACATACAGAACACACAACATTCAAACACACATAAAGACAACAGTTTTTTAACGTGGTTCACCCAACCAATCTGGGCTACGTCCACCTAACAGGGCATCGGCAATCTCATTCATCAACAACAGAAATACAATAGCATAGTTTCTCATCTTCTCAACTCTTTCTCACAGCACATTCCTCATTATGCACACTTGCCTCTACGGGCTTACATTTTATAGCTGGAAATGGCAACAAACTCATAAATTCTCTCACAACAAATATAGGATGCATTAACTCCTCATCAGAAAATGATGGAGTCAATGTAGCAACAAATCCTATTGTTGTCACCTACATGAGATTTTCCTCCAGATTTAATTAAAAAATAAGAAATAAAATCTCAACATTGTCCACAGCATCCCTCTCCACATTAATTATCCATATCATCCCCTTTATAGTAATACCTTCTCTTCATTTGATGTTTTTTCTTTATTGGCTACTTTTCTATTTGAGTTTGGTGTCATCCTCTATCTCTATTTACATGGGTTTGCTTAGAATTACGGTTTCCCCTTATAGTTTTTAAAATAATGTTTAATATTTTTTTAAGAAGGCTATGCAAACAAAAGGCAACCGAAACAACAATTACATGGAGAACACCTTACATAGTAAGGGCACACCTTATCTTCATTTGTTTGTTTGGTAATATATTTTTATTATTTACATGGTAGATCTAGTTTTTTGGGTGCAGTTATATTACTTTGCATCAGTGATTATCAAAACATTGTGAAGGCTCAAATCGTTGTTCTAATTCAACTAGTTTTTTTTAAAGAAGCATCTTTGTTTTCTTTTACTTTTGAAATTAATTAGGAAGTGAACTTTAACTTACTTCTTTAGTATTTATTTCATTTCTTATGGTAAGTTTAACATCTTTAAAGTTTTAATTAAAGTATTATTTAAAAAAAAAAATCTAAGTGAAATATTAAGTTGAATTCAATAAGTTATTTGTAACATCGTTCTATATTCACATTTTTTCTTAAGCTCTTTATTGTTCTCCACAATCATGTGTTGATTCCACTTCCTTTCTTTTCTCTGATAACAATTATTGGACCAATTGTTTGATAACACAATGTCTTACTCTAGATGCTATCTTACAAACTTGTCTATTTATTAGGATAACTTAATAAATCATAAAATAACTAAATTGATTCATAAGTTATCATGGATATTTCACTCGACAATGTTGGTTCTTAAATTTGTCATTAAGAATCTACATAAACTTTTTCATTTTGACTATATCCACTTCATTATCCCTCACTTGTGTGCATTTTGCTTATGTTTCCCCCCAATAAAGATAAATAAACCCACAAAAAGTTGTTTACATTATTTTGTTTTAGTTTTGGTTATCTAGCAAATTTAAATGTTGATTTTTTTATTTTTTTTATATCAATTTTTATAGGGAATAAATTAATCTTGTAATCATCCTTCATTTAGATAATCATAGACATTTTTGGGAAAAATGAAGGCATTAGTTTTGTTCCCTGGTTTCACAACATGGTTGGTTTCCTCTTGGATCCACAAAAGATTGAACAAAAAGTGCCAATCAACACAATGGTCAATGTTGCAGCACTAGAGAAAATCAAGCAATAACTAAGGGAAAATCCACATCGATTTTAGATCACATGACTTGGAATGAATTTGATTGATCCAAGGGTCAAATTTTCTATCTTTCAATACTAAAGTAGGGTTGTAATTATTTCATAGAGGGTTTGCAAGCTTAGTTTGTTTTATTTAGTTTGTATAAATAACTATAATAAGTGGAGACTAGAGGATTGAATTACTTCGTATAGAAAAGATTTTATAATTATTGTGCCTATTTCTACCATTACTATATAGCAACCTTGAGTTTCAAAAATGGGTAGATTTTTTTGTATGTTTAATCCAAAGTTTGGAGGACCCCCAAACTATGGCATGTGCACTCATCTTTCATGTGTACATATCTCTTATTTTCTAGTGCATTAATTTCTTGCTAAATACTCTTCTTTATTTTTTTTAAATATCTATTATATATGTAAATTAGACTTTGTATATGGTAGCAATAATTTCAATTTGTTATGTAGAATTTGATTTCTAACCAAGTCTAAACTTTCCTTTTAACAAGGATTGGAGTGGTTTGTAGACTACTGCTACAAGCCTCTTTCAACCACAAGAGTTAAATAGAGACAGTACAACTTGTTTTTCTACCCATTGAGCACCCAATGGATGTTAATGAGCTAGATAGACTTGACCAAGTTGCTTTCATTTGATTTTATTTAAAGAATATTTTTATTTGATTCATGGATATTAGAATTCATTCTCAATTAGCCAACTCTACAAGTAAATAAAGTATTTTTGTGGGAACCACGTGAGGCATGAGATCTCATAGCCTGATTTTCTACATGTGAAATCTTTGGTATTCTTAGATTAGAAGGATTAGTTCTTGTTTTGTTTTGAAAGTTATATTTCTAGTTTATAATTTTATTACAATATTTAGTCTCACTAAAGATAGCTTTTATTTGCTTATGATATGAAGTTAGAATTTCTAGTTTTATACTCTTATGATTTGATTATCATTAATACTTCTTTTTATCATATTTTTTAATTTGATTTTTTTTTTTTTTAAGCATATTTAGAATTTTTAGTATTCATTAAATGACACAAATTTCATTTTTAGTTAAGCTTATTATCCATTAAGTGGCACCTTAGGAAAATTTTAGCTAATTATTTCACATGTAGTGAGTGTACCTCATCGGTTTATGAACTCTAGATTGATATAATGTTGTTTTAGTTTAGTCCACGTGGTGTAGAGTAGTTGGTGATGGGGAGCACTATTGAGGAACTTTGTCTGCAAGGTCACCGATTCGAAACCCGTGGGCTTAGGATTAGTCTAAACTACCAAAAAAAAAAATGTTGTTTTAGTTTATGTAATTAAATTAAACTTGATAGATATTTTGTCACAATAGATCTACGTAAATAAACTAAAAATATGTATGATTGGGGTTAATTTCCTTGGTTTCCATGTTTATTAATTATATTTTTTGCTTATGCATGTAATAGATAAAATGTGGAAAATAGAGAGCAATGAAATGACAAAAATAACAAAAGATATGCTTTTGGAAACCCTTATAAGAGAAAATCCAACTAGAAGGTGAGGGTGCTTTGCTCTCTCTTTCTTTGGAATGAAAATATTGCAATTAAAAAAGGAGAAGGGACCCATTGTGGAGTTATTTGAGGCATGTGCATAGGGGCCTCACTCATTGAACCTCTGACATAGCATGTGTGTTTGTGAAATACTAGAAAATACCATTAATTTGACTACATATTGGAAAATACCTCTAAAAATCACTTTGTTTAACCCCCTACCAATACAAACCAAATACACCTTCCCAATTTAAAAAACCCCTAATTTCACTAGATATTGTAGGTATCCATTTTTCATTAACATCTGTATACCCCTTTATATTTTTTCATTAACTTTGAGCTACATTTTGTTATATACAACATATAAAATTCCTTAATCCCCTATTACATGCTCAATATATTATGTCATTTTTTCCTCAATATATATATATCCCCAATATGAACACACATGGTATGGTATTTCTCCCCCAGTGAATCCCTCGTGAGCCTGTGACCTGATAGGTTACTATAAACACCAAACCCCCTCTTATGCTCTCTCACTTCCACTCCCAAGTTTTTCTACTCTACCATGGAAGAAGATACAATTGAAAAAAATAGAACCCCATCTCCTCCTAGTGGCCCTTCTCCTTCTAGTGTCTTGGTTTCAATACAACCCAATAGTTAACTAGGGGTCAAGTTTGATTCCTTCAACTCTCAACTTGAGTTACAACTTTGACCCTTTTATATTATTTTTCATAGCCCTCATATGACTAGCACCCTTTGCATGAGTAATAGGCACTGAGGTGGCATCCTCTCAAATAATGATGGTCAAACAGGAAGGTCAACTTCTTGGTGGAATAAATTTTGTGTACAAACTATGATTGGTGTATTTCTTGCATCAATAGAAAGAACTATGTGAAGAATAACGTTATGGGATCTTATGAAAGTGGGAGTATTTGAACCCCAAAAATATTTATTTGATGCCTCAAATTACCTTTAGAAGGTTTTTGTTAGGCCCTGGGAGTTGGGATTTCACATAACTTTGTGCACACGGTGGGTGACAACCTCATCAGAAGAAGTTCAACAAAAATTAAACTTGGGGTTTCCAGTTGTAACTAATGCACATGCAAATAGGCCAAGGCATGAACGAATGGGCGAGTCAAGTGATAGAAAAATAGGCATGGCGAGGAGAACATGCACCACACACAAACAAAAAAAAGGAATGTCGATTTCCAAGTGAAATGAATGCATGAGGCATATAAGCACAAGAGTGTGTTTAACTAAAGTTTTGAAGAGTCATGCATGTTCGGTTGTCCATAAGGTGAAGGGACACTTATGGTGCCATAGGAAAGGGTGCATCTCCTTGCATGACCCTTTGACAACATATGTATATGGGCAACTTGTTAAATGGGGAGGGAAGGAACATAATGAACGAACATGGAGGAGAGTCGCATAGGAACGAAGTAGCCATAATAGGATTCATTCCAAAAGAAATTGGGGAATTTTTTTGAAGGATCCGTTTTCTTGGGTCTTCATTGGGATCAAAGCATACTATTGTGGTTTGTAGAACCATAGGATGTTGAGTTGTAATTTTTTTGTTTGTAAATTTTGTGAGAGAGGGTAATTCCATAGGGTTGAACAACTTGAAATTTAGTGATTGTAATTGATTTAATAAAAGTATAGGTCGTAGGCTCGTTTTACAGAAATTTGGTATTTCTTGGTTTACATGCATTCTTTATTATCATGATGATGGATGTGACAATGCAATGCTTTTTTCTATAAAACTATTATGATATTCTACTATGTAACAAAGATAGAAATTAAAATAACAAGTATTGTATTGTGAGGCGTAGTTTGGTTGAATTAAATTTGTTCTAGTATTAGTTAGTTATGAAACACACTAGTGCCACATGGTTAGGGGTCACAATGTGTCAAAAAAACCTTACAATTATGAAAAAGAAAAGGGTTGTGACATGTGGTATCAAAGAAGATGATCACTGAAGAAGAAATAGTAAAGCTATTCACCACATGAAGGTGGTACTAGAGCCAAAGATCAATGAAGAAATGGTAGTAAAGATATTCACGACATAGAGGTGGGATCATAGGTAAATTGAATGAAGAGTGTGTGCAACTCTTCATCACATAGAGTTGGTATCATATCAAGGAAAGACTGTTGGATATTTGAGTCATGCAAACTGCAGCAGGGACATATATGGCATAGTTCTATAGGATTCTTTGACAGGTCAAAATGGTGAACACAAGAGGAAGTTCAGTGAAATATGATAAACTTACAATGGGAGATAGGGTTGTTTTCATTGAAAATAATATAGTGTGGATGATGGATTTTATGCAGGCAAATGGTGAAGAGTTTGAAGAAACCATAAAAGAGATAGCAAAATTAAGGGAAGTTATATAAGAGAGTACAAATGTACTTGAGTAATTTTCCATGATTATGAAGAAGGTTCAAGGAAAAATATTGGAGGATCATGTGAAGTTATTGGAATATGAGGTGGAATCTATTTTGGATCTGAAACGTGACCAAGAAAATATAATTGTAGTATTGAATAAGGTCATTGGATAGGGTTCAATAGGTTTGTCTATGAGAGTGAAGTTGAAGGAACTGAAACCATATGATGGGACTAGAAGTGTTAAGGTTCTTAGGAATTTATATTGGAATGTGAAGCATATGTTGGAACAAATGGTAGGATGTCCTAATGAGGAAAACATCAATTCCACCGCGATGTATCTCACATGAACCATGAAGTGGTGGTGGATGAATCCAATGGAAGACTTGGCATCTAGTCATAACATAGAGAGGATATTGACTTGAGAAGAGTTGAAGGAAACTTGAATGCTCAGTCTGGACCATGGAATCAACCATGGATTTCTAGGGATCACCTTATGGTATTCAATCATATAGTGGGGATCCAAACCTACAACAAGTAATTTTCTAGCCTTATGTTGGAGATCAAAGAGATTTCAAATGAGGATAGTATGTATCATTTCATTAGTGGATTGTAGCCATGGGAAAATAAGGAAGTAAATAAATACGGTTTCTAGACTCGTAGAAGCCATTAGCTTAACAAAGAAGCTCTTGGACTACTAGAATTATGGGAAGGACTGAGAAGAAGGTCATGGTGATAAGGGTAAGAATAAGAAGGACCAAGGGGAGTTTAATACTTCCAATTAAGGAAGGAAAAACAAATCAAGTAGATTCCATGAAGGAGAATAATTCTATTACATGTTGGATATGTGTAAAGGACCATTTGGTAAGGAATTTCTTGATGAAGTAGAAGGTAGTTTCCATGAATAAATAAGAATCCTTGAGAGTAGATATGATGCAATTATTGAGTGTAGTATCAACGCATAGGAAAGTAGAAGTGAGGGGTTAGGAAGTGACTTGACTTGATTTTGTTGATGTTGATTCATGTGACACTCATGAAAACTATGATTGATAGTGGGGCTACGCACAAATTTATGAAAGAAGATGTGACAAGGAACCCTATATTTAGATTCAAGTGCATTAACTATGGGGATATGCATGTGATTGGAGCAATTGCGGATGTGCCCTTTCATATAAGATATTTATGGGGAAAGGTGGACTGTATCGTTGTGAAACTAGATGATTATGATCTTGTGTTTGGACAATAATTCTTTATAGATGGCAAGGTTGTCATTGTGCCTCATGTGGGGCATTTGTTCCTTCTATTAGGGCCAAACCTTATTGTTGCGAGAACTTAGAGGGGAGATCTAGGTTCAACAATAGGATGGCCACCATATATTAGGATGAGCAACAATATTGCGGCTTTGTGCATGAAGTTATAAGTAGTGAAGAGGTAGAATCTATTCTCTCACAACATGTGGACATCATGAAAACTTTGAAAAACATAATTGCGGAGTTTGAGACAAGGGTGAGAAGGTTGGAGGATGGAATGATGACTAATGTTTTCAGAGAGGACATGACAGTAGCTCTGATGGTACAGGGATATTATCGGGAAGATGTGTCTTGGTATCAAAATTCCAAGGAGGAGATTGGTTCATTCATAGAGAGTCTAGAAGGTTGGCCATGTGATCTTGCATTGAAACGACTTGTTGAAGAAACAAAAGGTAGGATAGGCTCATTTTTGAGTAATTCAATGGTGCTCGAATTATTTAAAATTTGATTTATCAATCTGGGCTGATAAACTTGTGAGATGCAAAAACAATATATGCAGGATCAAAGTTAAACTATCCTATCCTAATTTGTAAAAACTCTAAAACTCATGAAACTAGTTAATCTTCTACAAGTTCTTTAGTGATAGGTGACAACATTATAATTAAATCATATGTTGTATATTTATTATGTTTTCAACGTTCACATCAACTTTTCTAAGTGTATTTATAGAATTTTAAGGTTTATAGAAAATACTAACAATGAACATTCACATGTTGGAAAGTAAACACACATCTCAAATTAAATCACTTTTACTTGACTTTATGGTTACATTGAACTGACATATACTAGGATTTTTGTCACAAATCCAAGTTCTCTACAAAGAGATATCTATAAATTCAAGTGTTCATTCAAAAGCAGGAAATATGATCCTTCAAACAACACTAATATGTGATAATATTCATAAACAAATAATGAGTTTAGACAATCATAAATAAGAATTTAAGAATGTACAAGAGATAGTATGAACATAAAAGAGCATAAAATAACATAGTTGTAAAAGTTATACCAGCATCAAATCAAATTAATGTACAACATGTGGAAAGTGGTGCACAAGAATTGGTTTGTGGAGGTGCTTCACTCCTGAATAAATACACTAGATTATCTACAAGAAATTAAATATTAGAGCAACAACATATATTAAGTAAAATAAAATTAGAGAAATATCCAAAAGATTAAAGTATTGTTACAAATATATTTCTCCAAGTATTCTAATTATAAACTCTAAATTTCTCTTCCTTCCTCATTTTGAAATGGAGACAGTACTCTTATTTATACATGAGTTTCTTTGAGAAGAGGATCAACAAATGATAAGTTCAAATCCAATTTTATCTCAAGTAGGTACAACATATTTACTAATAATTAGAAAATAATTGTATCTACAAATCCTCTCACAAATAACTAATATATTTAATAGAATTTTTTATCAAAAATTCCATGATTCTTCTCCATTGAATATGCTTGAATAATCATCTCAAATATTCCTCAAATAATTAAGGGTTGAAGAGGAAATTCAAATTTGATGCTGATTGGGCAAATATGACATTGTGGAGTCTTCAAATATGCATATACACATCACAAAACTCATCCAATTTTTAGATATAAGTGAAAACATGCTATTTCACTAATATTTGATCACAAAATCATTCAAATTACTAAAGTAAATTCTTTGGAAAATAATAATGCTAAACCCATGTATGATCATAAAATAGTCTTAATTTAAGGTTATAGAGAAGTGACATATGGTTAAAAGTGAAGAAAAAAAGGGTGAAAAGATAAAATTTTGATGACACTTTGGTGAGCGAACATCTTCCCCCAACTGAAGATGTTCCATGTCCTCATGCAACCTTGCATTGATTCTCTTCAATTTATCTTGTTTGGATTGAAAGTATCTCAGTTTCCTCTAGTATATTATTGTTCTCTTTTTGCATAATTTGGTTTCCCTTGAGGAGTGGAAGATGATTTCTTTTTCAACAAGACACTTCTCCAAGACTTGCAGCTCTTACAAGGTCTTCTTCAATTTCTTCATCCCTTTTTTTTAAGAGCTTACTTCTTGTGGATATACCTTATGGAGATTCTTATGTTGTGGAGAGAAATATTTCTCTAAAAGATATCTCAATGGAAGCTAATATTCTTGTGGTTGGTTCTTATGTGGAAACCACAAGTATTACAAGTGTTGGTTATTGTGTGGCAACAATTTCCTTTTTCTTTTCTTCTTGTTGCAACAACAAATGCTTGAAAATGTGCACATCAATCAATCCCTGATCATATTTTGAACCATTTATAAACATATCAATATTTGAACTAAAGAGAAACAACAGTTAGTTGAGAGAAACAAGTTGGTCAAAAACATATGAAGTTATGAAATATGTAATATGGGATTGAAAATTGGTAATGAGTGTATCGCCCCAAACTGAAGGTGTTTTCCATCCTTCGAAAATAAGGAAAGCAATGTCGCATGGGAAATTTTCCAACTACATGTTTTTCAACATTCAAGGAACTATTTATTAAATATTAGAAAAAAATATACCTTCACCTACCTGAGAATCCCATAAGCTATGCATCTAAGATATTTTGGTTGTTTTTACTAGATCATGGATTTTGAAGTGAAATAATATCGACTATTTTTTTTTGTATGAAAAAAAGATGAGATCTAAAATTGGAACTTCTCTACCCTCTTATTGTTGGAAGAATATTGCTCCAAGGTGTTGTTAATTTCATGAAATCACATCGTCTTCATTCCTATCTGCATCGTAGAATAACTCTTAATTATGTGAATAAATTTGGATGAGGTCAAACATAGAAAAAAATTGTCATATTACTCGCCATTAATGAAAATTGTTAATCAACACGATACTACTCACCATTAATGTCAATGAGAGTCAGGATGCCTAAGTACATATTACTAGGCATGAAAAAATGAGTTGTATTTCGATTCACCTAGAATATCTGACAAAAATGGGACATTAATGTATTCCAACTATTTATTGGTGAGATAACTTGCCATTAAGGAATACAATTCTCAAGGTACTAAAAATATATCTATTCTCGATCCCAAATGATGTGTATATGTTTATGAGTCAAGATTTGTTAGAAGGAGGGCCTTAATTAATCCCCCATCATATAATGTGAGTATAGAATAATTTTATAGGACCATAGATGAAATATTTTCACTATCAAACATGATTTATTTGGAAAAAGGAAGAGGAAAACGAGGTAACTCAGGATGGTAAGTGAGTTGAATGACTTTATCCATGGGTTAGGGGTCAATGAAGGTAAGGAAAAAAAGTATGAAACTTGGAAAGGGAAAATGAGTTTGAAGTCAAAATATTTTAGTGATAGGGAGATAAAAAGTTTAAGATTGACTACATAAACAAATGGAATTTTGGACTTCATCATGGATGGGTTGTGAATCTTAGAGGAAAGAAAATGAATGAGTATACCATGACATAATTGGATTCTAAGAGGCTTTTTTTGGTAGAAATTATATGATGGATTTGATTTGACATAGAATGAAATTAATTGCATTGTGATTTCATTGAGACATTCCCTTTTGAAAAGAATTTGGTCTTCGAAAATCACTTGTTCTTATATTTTTCTTCTTGATTGTTCCAGAAATTGCAAAAAATTAGCGTTGACCTGCAATAAAATGTGATATAATTGAAGAAAAGAGGTGAGTGGTCTCTTTCAAAAACCACAAATAGTGCTAATAAAACAAATCTAAGTCGAAAATAAATGAAACAAAATGAACCTTTTACCTGTTAGGAAGTGGTGCACCTTAGACTACCTGTTAATGTTTCATTGATAAATTTCTCATTTGATGTTTCTTTTGAGTGATTTAAAAACCATATTAAATTATATTTTCATTAGAAACATGTTTTAATGATTTGATTGGTTTTAAGAAATTTTTTAAGTCCATTTGCTACAAAATTAAAAAATTTCCACGAAAATTTGATAACCTCAAATGCTAATGAAAATGTCAATGTGAAGTAGAGCACATTGAAACCTTTATAATGATGCTTGAATGACCTCAAACAAATGTCCTATAATAAAGTAATTTCATTCTAAATTTTTTGGGAAACATGAAAAAATAATGTTTAGGCATGCCACATGGAAACACTAGAGGACAACACATGGACAATACAAATGTTGACTATGCAAGTGTTGAAGTTCAAGAAGAAATTTCAGCACCTACATTACTGCGGGACTAGGAGGTCCAAGTAGCACCTCCACTAGTGTGGGATCACAAGTCTTAGAAGCACCTACAGTGGTGTGGGATAAATTTGGTGCATGTCTATTTTAGCTATCCCTTAATTAAGATGGACAATAAAATGTAATCTAATCTCAAAATAACTCGTAATAGTTAACTGAGTGTGATAAACTCAATTAACTCATGAATTTCGAGTTGAGGGTAGTTGGTGAGGTATGCAGAGTAATTCTAGTTGTAACAAAGTTCTAAGTGCAATAGTGCATTAGTTAATGCAGGTTGTAATTAGTTTAACTTATTTAAGTGAGTTAAACTTAGTTGTGCTAGTTGTAAATGTTTGATACACTTGTGAGAGATCAAGTGAGTTAAATATTATTAAATTCACAATCAGTGATCTCACATGCAACTGAGGATTTACTATTATTAGTTTCATGCATTTTAGTTCTAGTGGAGACCCAGTTGAGATCTAGGTGAAAGGGATGTTGACTATCTGTTGTAGGGTTATTGGGTTGCACCCATGCAACCAAACACCTATTGGATTGCCCATGATCCTTACGCAGTCAAGGAAGGCCAAAATTCCTATTCTTTAAGGATTTCATTCCACATGAATTGCGCAATAAAGAAAGGTTATTTAGAGGCTGAGAATTGGCTATGTGTTGGTCAGTTTTGTCCAAAACAGTGTGAGAAAATTAGCTGAGTACAAAAGGGCTCTTATGAGAAGAGTTGTATGTAATTATTTCATGTATCCATGCTGAATATACAATAGAATATATTGGGGTTTTGAGCAGCAAACTTTCCCCATGAAATTATCTGTGTTGTGGTTCATGTGATTGGCGATTGTGTTTCCGAAATTGATTTGTAGAATTGATTCAGTATCTAGCTTTAGTGCATTGTTAGATCGGATTGAATCCTTGATATACATGCTTGTTGTATAATTTATACAACAAGTGACATGGTAGAGGACATGGATGTTGACATGGTAGTTGAATGTATTTCTAATTTGGTAGATGACCATACTGAAGATGTGGCAATTGACCGGGTTGCTAACATGGCCACTGACTAGATTACTGATCTGACAACTAACCAAATTGCTAACATGGGAACTATATGATAGTTGCATTGATTGATGACATAACAACTGACTAGACTACTGATAGGACATCTGATTGGATTGCTAACATGGAAAATGTGACATGGTTGTTGATTGGGTAGCTAACTAGGTAGGTGACATGGTAGTTTATTAGGTTGATGACTAGACAAGTGACATCGTAGTTGACTTGGTTAATGACTAGGAAAGTGATTATAAAAGACACTAAGACATGGGTAAATCATAATCTACCATGCAACTGCATCATTTTTCACAAAATTGGTGTCATCTACAGTGTAAAGGAAAACTACAAGACTCAAATTCACGATGTCATTAGAGGTGAGGCTCATGAATTATTGTTAGAATAAAGGTTGGACATGTGATATACAATGGGAAAAAATGTTTTTAAATTTTATTATTTAAATTTTTGGCTAAAAGCATGGCAGTGGTTGGGCTTGACCCCACGAACTCCACCCAAAAAAAAAATTCATCGACCATTACACCACACAAGTCACTTATGATATGCTTCACATAGATTTTCTTAATATTTAGTTTGCTCAGAAATAGCAACAATCTATCGAATTCGGCCGACTGACCTTCCACTATACAAACCATCATTTTATTGTTGAGCTTTTGATCCAAACTTGATAGAGCACACATATTACAATTTTTTTTGAAGGTTTTGATTAAGGCTGAATCCCAAACAATGAGAAAAAATGTATTAGAACTTGCAACTTGACTTGAATCATGTGTGATTTCACCAACTCGCCATGCTTTGTTTGTTGTAACAATTATGCTTTTAACCCTTCTTATTGCTTGGTTGTATTTTTTGTTTTTTTTTTCCATTTTAATCATACATTTTTATATATTTCTATATATATGTTGTAATTATGTTTTATTTTTATTTTTATTTTTAATTAATAAAGAAAAAAAAATATTTAGCAATTTGGAGACAATTCTAATTGTAAATTGGAGACCAAAATCAATTAAGATACATACATACATACATACATACATACATACATACATACATACATACATACATACATACATACATACATACATACATATATATATATATATATATATATATATATATATATATATATATATATATATATAGATAGATATATATATCCTTAGTAATTTTATATCTCATATTCATTTCATTAGAACTTATTTATGAAAATTTGTTGCAAAATATTAGATCAAAATAGACATTACGAAGCTAATATAAACCCTTATATCCAAATTAGTCTTTCTAATATTCTAGATCAAAAATAGGCGCAGGAAGAGAGCATACTTAGGAATCTGGAAACTCTCTAAATATTTGAAATATCTAACTTGAAAATCAGAGTAAGAAACATTTATCTCTTATACATACCTCAAATTCTCAGCTCATGAAACTCTACTTCTTTTCCTCTTTCATGTATGTCCCTTCTCTTGTAGATCTTTCTACCAATGGTTAGTCAATGAGGTGGTTCTTACTACACCCCCAAATGAAAATTATAAGAAATAAATGAAATCTTATAAAAAAAAACGGAAAACAAGCTTCAAAAAAAAATCTCAAAAACAAAAGCTTGAATTTATCTCTTTATTCTATCCTACTCTACTTGAAAAAAGGAAAACATTTCTCAAGTGTAGGAGTATTTCTAGTGTAAAAATTTATAGATCAAGATTTGTAGTGTGCTCATATCCAACTTTAAATAATATACCTAAATGCCCACCAAGATATGTGAGGCCAATTGTACACATGGATTTGGTACCAAGTTTTGTTAATGAATGGAGGAATGTTGTGGCCTAATAACTTTTTGGAACCCATTTTCAATGTAGTCCTTACTCTCCTAGTTCTCTTCTTTAGTTTTCATTTTCTCCCTGTATGGAACGAATAATCTGGAGACAACCATACCTTTTTTTTGGGGGGGGCTAAAATGGTTTCTCCTCATCAACTCTAATCCATGGCTCTTGGATCTCCTCCAAATGTCCATTACTTGAACTAGAAGAAACTTCTAAGTTATCTTCTTTAGGTGTATAAATCCTCTATTCTTTTGTTTCTTCTTAAGATGCAGTTCTATTCCTAGTGACTATTTTGGAACTAGGACAAATTATTGAGAATATTATCATAGTAGTATGTCATTTTCTTCCCAAAAAAGGCATGAACATCATTTTAGTTCCTCTACTGCTTTAAATATCATGTCCACAAATGGATTAGTTTCCTTTTGGGTGGGGTTTTATAGTAACCAAAATAATAAATGAATTAAACTAGTTTCAAAATTGAAAAACACACCATACTTAAAAGAAAGAAAACACACTTGCATAGGAAAGAACAATCAAAGGTTTGGGGAGCTCCCGAAAGTGGTTGCACGAGTTCTTAGCTCTTGTCTTACATTTCCTGTACCACCAAGTTGTGTAGTTTAAATATAATCTACCTACTTATAATTCAATCCCTTTAGCATCTCCCCGAAAAGAAAACCAAAAATGTTGTGAAATTCAATGGTTTTAAAATTCCATTACATTTAATTTATAAATTTGAGTTGGTAAACTTGTAAGGTGAAAGCACAATATATGCAA
The DNA here is from genome assembly GCA_034641835.2 of Pinus albicaulis. NCBI lineage: Eukaryota > Viridiplantae > Streptophyta > Pinopsida > Pinales > Pinaceae > Pinus > Pinus albicaulis. Next base: position 644,201,506 of record CM076570.1, on the reverse strand, counting down.
GGTTAAAGTTAAACTATCCTATCCTAGTTTCAATATCTCTAAAATTATTCATGAAGCCATTTAATCTTAAGCAAATTCTGTAGCGAGAGGTGAAAACATTATAATTAAATCATTATATTTTTATTTTATTGTGTTTTCAGCATGCACATAAACTTGGTGAAGTGTCTTGACAGGGTTTTAACGTTTATAAAAAATATTGAAAATTAACACACACATGCTGGAAATTCAACACACAACTAAATTTAAATCACTTTTACTTAACTTTATGAATACTTCAAACTAGAATATACTGGGATTTTTGTCACAAATCCAAGTTCTCTACATAGAGATATCCATAATGCCAACTTTTCACTCTTAAACTATGCACACAGACTTGAAATACAATCAATTGACTATACAAATACTTTGAACTACCCTTTACTTGTTTTATGTCTCAAAACGGGGTTTTCGACATAGAGATATCTATAATTTCAAGTGTTCACTCAAAAGTAGGAAATATGATCCTTATAATAACACTAATCTATGATAAGATTCATAAACAACTTGTGACCTCAAACAAGCATAAACAAGAAATTAAGAATGTACAAGAGAGAGTATGAACATAAAAGAGCGTAAAAGAACCTAAATGTATAAGTTATACCAGAATACAGTAAATGAATGTACAACACATGGAAAGTGGTGCACAAGCTTTGGTTTGTAGGGGCCCTCCACTCCTCAACAAGAACACTAGATTATCTACCAAAAGTTTAAGATCAGAGCAACAACATATATTAAGTAAAATAAACTTATAGAAAGCTCCAAAATATTAAAGTATTTCTACGAAGATATTTCTTAAAGTATTCTAATTTCAAAATATAAATTTCTCTTCCTTCCTCCTTCTGAAATAGAGAAAGTACTCTTATTTATACATGAGTTTCTTTGAGAAGAAGATAAACAACTTATTAATTCATATCCACTTTTCTCTCAAGTATGTACAACCAAAGTTATTAAAAAATAGAAAATAATTACCTCTACAGATCCTCTCACAAATCTCTAACATCTTGGATAAAAAATATTATCAAAACTTCCATGATTCTTGTCCATTAAATATGTTTGAATAATCATCTCAAAACTCCCTCAATTCTTCAAGGGTTGAAGAGAAAATTTGAATTTGAGGCTGAGTGGGTGAATATGACCTTTTTTGAGTCTTCAAATATGCCTATACACATCATAAAACTCATCCAACTTTTAGATATACGGGAAAACATGTTCTTTTCTAATATTTGATCATAATTTAATTCAAAATACTAAAATAAAAGATTTAGAAACTAATACGTCTAAACCCATATATGGTCATAAAAATGGTCTTAATCTAAGGTTACAAAGAAGCAATATATGGTTAAAAGTGAAGAAAAATGGGGTGAAAAGATAACATTTTGGTGAGCCACATCTCCCCCCAACTGAAGATGTTTCATGTCCTCATGCAGCCTTGCATTTATTCTCTTGAATTTTTCCTGCTTGGACTGAAATAATCTCATTTTCCTCTAGTATATTTTTGTTCTTTTTTTGCATACTTTGGCATTCCCTAAGAAGTTAAAGATGATGTTTTTTCAACAAGATACTTCTCCAACACTTTCATCTCTCGCATGGCCTTCTTCAATTTCTTCATCCTTTTTTTTTTTAAAGAGTTTGTTTCTTGTGGAGATACCTTATGGAGATTTATTATATTGTGGAGAGTCTTATTTCTCTGAAATATATCTAAGTGGAAGCTAGGCTTCTTGTGGTTGGTGCTTGTTTGGAAACCACAAGTATTATAAGTGTTGGTTCTTTGTGTGGAAACAAATTCTCAACCTTGGAAACTCAACTTGTTTTCCTCTTTGATATGCCCCTTCTCCTATATATATTTCTGCTAGTGGTTAGTTAATAAGTTGGTTCTTACTACACCATCAAATGAAAATTTATAAGAAATAAATGAAATCTTACAAAAGCAAACATAAAAGAAACTTTAAAACAAAAACTAAAAAAAATAAGCCTCATTTTATTTCTTTATTCTAACCTACTCTACTCTAAAAAAGGAAAACTTTTCTCAAGTGTAGGAGTATTCCAAGTAACCATTTAGGTATCAATAAATCTAGTTTGCTCATATCCAATTTTAAATAATATACCACAATGTCAACCAGGATATGAGAGGTCAGTTGTACACAATGGATTTGGTGCCAAGATTTGTTGACAAATGGAGGAATGATGTGGTGTAATAACTATTTGAAATCGTCTTTCAATGGAGTCATTGCTCTCGTAATTATATTGCTTAGTTTTCATGCCTCAAATTTCTTCTGAAAGTTTCCCTTTTCTCCCTAAATGGAACTAGGGATGTGGAGAAAATCATGCCAATTTTTTTTTAAATTTATGGCTCAAATGTTGCTCCTCATCAGCTGTGATGCATGGTTCTTGGATCTACTTCAAATTTCCATCAAGAAAACTAGAAGAAAACTCTGAGTGTCTTCTTGTGGTGCATATATCCTTTGTTCTTTTGCTACTTCTTGAGATGCATCTCTATCTCTCGAGACTATTCTAGTACTAGGGCAAAGGCTTGAGAATATTCTCATATGAGAATGTCATTTTCTTCCCAATAAATTCTTGAAAAACATTTTTATTCCTTTGTTGGTCTAGATATCACGTCCACAAATATTTTTTTTTTTTGGGGGGGATTATTATAGTACCCAAAAGAATAAATGAGTTAAACCAATTGAAAAAAAAAATACTTGTGAGAAAGAAAACACATTTTCTTAGAAAGAAACAATCAAGGAATTTGATAACTCACAAAAGTTGTTGCGCAGGTTTTTACCTCTCATATTACATCTCCTCCTCCACCAAGTTATGTAATTTAACGGAAATATAACTACCTATACATCAATCCCTTTAGAAACTCCCCAGAAATGATGCCAAAAATGTTGGGAAATTCAATGGAATTTGTTATCACTGGAAAATCAGACAAGAAAAGATGACATTATTAATGTTAGTCAGAAGTATTTACAGGGCAAAGGAACATAAGAGGATCTAAAATTTTTAAAAAATATCTAAGTTAAAGAGGTTAAAATCAAATTTCGCACCAAGAACACAGGTGAAATGTGCCTTTGTGCACAGTTTCCTTCGATAGGCGTGCTGGTCTGCGCGAATTCCCCTCAAAAAGCCGCGTAGTCCTGGAAGTGGTAGAAGTCACTTTTTGGGACCACTTGACACACTTTAGGAAATGATCTTACACTTGAGGTCGCCCAAGGACAAATGCCTAAGCCACCTTGGGACCTCAAGGGAGCACACAAAGGAATCAAGTGGCACACAAAGGAATCAACCCTCTCCCTTGGGTCACCATCCACCAATGTACCAAGAGAGGGAAGGATAATTTGAATTCACCTATAAATGGCCACAAAGAGATGAGAAAAATGAGATCACATTTTTATCCTAGCCAAATTTCTCAGAGGAAAGCCAGTAGTGTGCAATATAGAGCAACAGTAGAGAGAGGATTCGATTGTTGGCCACCCAACAACTTCAATCCTTTGGAGTAGAGAGAGAGAGACCTTGTGAAAATAGCTAAAGGGTAAAAACTTCCTTGCACTGGGTCTTATAAATCCATAGTTCTAAGGGTCCTTTGGCAAGAGTGTAACATAGTATCTTTCTTCCTAACAACGAACAATAAGAGGGGACTCTGATTCCACTATTTGCATTATTGTTACGTTTGACTCTTTAAGAGATTTTGTTTTTATGTTTAGTTTAGTTTTGTTTTCTCTCCATATATGCATAATATATTCCATGATTTAGTGTGTTTTATATTTTATAGCATGTGTTCACTAACCTGCTAACCATTTTTTCTGCCTGTGACCATAGCTTGGAGGCAGCGACCAGTCCTCCTAAGCACCGGTGGACTGGTACATTTGTGCACCAAAACCACAACCACAGGATTGGCGACTCCACTAGCTTTAATTTTTTAGTTAAGTGGTTGTGCTTGTTGTAGGGACCTTCTCTCTGCTCTAGAGTGTTGCTGGGACAACTCCCCTTTTTCTCTTCTATGCTCGTTCACCCATAGTGAAAGTTTGAAGTTAAAAAGTTCCAGAAATTCCATTCACAGGAAAAATGCGTGCTATTTTCTCAGACAGATGTGGCGAGTTGCATGAGTTCAACTTTGACCTGCGTGTAGAGTCATGTGCCTGTGTGAAGCTTTTCCATGTGGAAACTAGTGTTGGCAATATGATGCAATATGTTGTCCTTGATGGAAATATACTTGATGAGTTGCCTTTTGATAGCAACCTATCTGTTAAAGATGTAAAAATGATGTTTCTACAGGTTAGTTCAGATGTGATAGAGAAAGGAATTATAGTAAGTGTCAGAGAAATGAAACACGAATTTTTTCTCAATGTATACACAGGTTTGATGAAGGCAACCTGCATATGGAGGCAATGTATATGCTACTTTTATGAAGGCAACCCGTGTATACATCCAGAATTAGTATATACATGGTTTTTATGAAGAGAAGTCACGTATACACGCGAGGACGAAGAAGAAAAGTCACGTATGCCTTTTGTGATCTAAAATTCTGAAACTAAGGGGCATTACCATGGTATTAGCCCACAGTATTGAGCGTTGTGTCATCTATTTGATCCCGTCCAAGGATACCATCGGAAGTTGTGTGGTTTTGACTCATGGTAATGGTAAAGGCTAACTCTATATAAGGAGAAGAAGATCATAGTGCAAAGTGTGCATGGGTCTGGGTATTGAATGAATACTTCACTCTGAAGTGTATCTGCATCGAATGGGTTGCATTTTATTGATAGATATGAAATAATAATGCACCTATGAATACAATGATGGATCCAGATCTCTAGACCTTAAATGACCATGAATTTCTTAGATCTATTTATGAAATTTGTAGATCTGTGATCTGGCGAATTTTTTTTCTGAAGAAAAGGGTAAGATATGAGTTGATTATTTATTCTAAAGAATTGCACAGTCCTGAAATAGTTGCAGATCTGTACGCAGGTTTGTCTTTGTAAAACCGCGTATATACGCGGGTTCAGTTAAGCAAAAGCACGTATGGAATCTAGGGTTTTGCTGAAGTATGCAGAAGGAAATATGATATGTTTTGTTTTATTACTATTGTCTGTCAATGCTGTCTTCATACAGATCTAGGTTGTTTGAATACTAATTATGCTGCGAGTTGATTATGATTAAAGATCAGTGGTTGGTTGGTTGATTGATGATTCAATGAATGAATTGATGGGGTTATAAGTTTCAGTTTGATGTATGTTCTTTGAGCTTAAATGTCTGGAGTGGGTCCAGTCTAAAAATCTGATGAAAAGAGGCCTACAAGTTGTGTTGTGTTGAAGTTGTTTGGATCCAATGTAAAAATTGATGAAACGTGGTCCGCGGTAGTGCTGAGGGTTGAAACCTTCAGTAAGGGGGTCGTAGCTCCCTTCGAGTGGTTGCTGGTAAATGAGATCAGGGGGTATTAGCTCCCTTCCAGTGGTGGCTGGTAAACGAGAAGCAGGGGGTCATATATCCCTTCCAGTGGTAGCTAGTAAATGAGATCAGGGGGTTGGAGTTCGCTTCCAATAGTAGCTAGAGAATGAGAGAAGGTTGCAGCCTTCTGTAGGTGGGTGCCTGCGTGCTGGTATAAGTCTGCACTAGTACAAGATTGTAAGAAGTTTTCTTTATAATAAATATTGAATACAAAGACAACAACATCGGTGGTTTTCTCCCGAATTAGGTTTCCACCCTAAATCCTGGTGTTCATGTGTGTTGCTTATGTGTGATGATTTATTCTGTTCTTACTGCACATGCTGACTACTTACTAAACATATGATGAATGAATGATGCACTGATCTTTAAAGTAAAATTTGGGCTCATTAAAGTTGCATATAGAAATCAATAAAGAAAAAGTAAAAGTCAATAGTGTGTTATAAATAATGATTAACCCCCCCCCCTCTCTCAGTATTTTTCTCAACAATTGGTATCAGAGCAGGTCCTTCAGAAGAAGCTTGATCGCTTGAAGGAGATATGTCACAATGGGAAGTCATGAAGGAGTATTTTCTATCAAGCCACCATTTTTCAATGGAATTAATCTATTATTATGGAAGATATGAACAAAAGCGTATTTTCAAAGTCTTGGAGCAGACGTACGAGGAATCGTGGAAGGAGGTTATCAGTATCCAGCAAGTGTTTCTACAGATGTAGCAGAAAGGAAGAAATATGAAATCAATGCCAAAGTTGTCAATGCTTTATTAGGAAGCTTGTCAGAAACAAATTTTTTCAAAGAAATGCAGCTAAATTCAGCAAAGGAAATATGGGACAAGATCATTCAGAGCTATGAAGGTGATGCAAAGGTAAAAAGTGCCAAACTTCAAACCCTTAGAATGCAATATGAAAATTTCAGAATGCATGATGATGAAATTATTGCAAGTTTATTCCTAATATTAGATGAGATTGTGAATTTTATGAGGAATATGGGTGAAGATATAAAAGACTCAACTTTATTAGAAAAGATATTGAGATCTCTAACTCCAAAGTTTGAGTCAAAAGTTTCAGCTATTGAACAAAAGAAAGATCTACAAACTCTTACTATTATTCAACTACATGGTATCCTGACTACTTTTGAAATGAGAAGAGGAGGTCCCTCACAAGTCAGAGAAGTTGCCTTTAAGCCATGTGCAAAAGGAAAAGAAAAGGAAGTTGTCAAGGAATCAAGTAATATATCAGAAGAGGAAGAAGCAAATTTTGTGAGAAGACTTCAACCAAGTACTTGAAGATTCAGAGGTAAGCTTCCATTCAAGTGTTTTTCTTGTGGAAGAGTTGGTCATTATGCTACTAAATGTCCTTATAAAGAAAATCATCATAAAAGGAAACAACTTGAAAAAGGAAGGAGTTATTATACAAATGAATATAATGATGGATTTTCAAATGAAGAAGAAGATTTTGATCAAGATATGAAAGTAATCATGGCATGTACCATGGATGATGATAATTCCTTAAAAGAAAGGGATCCGGTTATTGAAGAATTGCATAGATTAAGAAATTACAAGAAAAGTTGGAAAAAGAAGAAGCACTGATCAAAAACATAGGGAATATTGACCATACTTCAGCCATATGTTTCTAAAGTTTTCTTCTCATAATGACTGTAGGAGTGATGTGAGATACATTATAGGAACTAGTAATGAATCATCACAGGGGGAGCAATATATGGTGATTCCCATGGCTGGTTTGGTAATTTTGGTTGTGTTTATTTATATCAGTGCATCTAATGTGAAAACTAAGGACAAGTACATAATGTATAAATCCAGGAGGATATGGAGTTGTGGAAGTTTTAGTAGTTCACTTTCTATACGTGGGTTTCATGAACTAAATCCGCATATACATGCGAGTTCCAATGGTGACAGTTGCTTATGTTTTTCTCTGATAAGAAAAATAGTGAGCCAGACTGAAGAACAGTTTCTAATATGCTGCTGACAGTAATAAATTTCTTGATCTGATGTTGGTGGTTATATCTACTGATATGATATTAAGTTTTGATTATCTATTTGATGAAGATTCTTTGATGAATTGTTTGGTGAAGGTGTTCAAGATTCTCAGGCTTAGGGGGAGAATTAGCCTTGTTGTGAATAATGCATTGTTGGCATTATGATGGTTCTGAAATATGATCTCTCTCTTGAGGCCTTTTGGTATTGGTTATACAAAGTCATATCTGTAATTTGATATTGAAAAGTTCATGTTGAGACCTATGATGTAAAAATGTTATATTCAGTCATGAAAGGACTTGTTCAAATTTGTAAACCCACTTGGTTGGGTAGTTGAGTCAAAATTTGTTAACCCACTTGGTTGGGAAGTTGAGTAAAATATTTAATTCCACTTGGTTGGATCATTGATATAAGTATGAGTCCTTGGTGATAGGAATTTTCATACTTGGTTGCGTTATAGAGTCATGTACTTCATTGAAAAATCTATTTGAAGATTCAACATGAACTCAGGGGGAGCATGGTAAATTTAGTGCACATCAAATCTACAAAGCTCTTCTTTCTACAAGGAAAGAGAAACCTTGATTTGGTATTGATCCACCCTTTGCCTTTGATGTCAGAGGGGGAGAGTATCTTGGTGTTTGAATAATGTTTATGATTAATGTATCTATCAGTTGTGGTGATCAAACACCATCATGGTTGCCATCAAGTCCAAAGGGGGATATTGTTGGTAATATGATGCAATATGTTGTCCTTTATGGCAACCTACTTGTTGAAGTTGTCCTTGATGGAAACCTACTTGATGAGTTGCCTTTTGATAGTAAGCTATTTGTTAAAGATGTAAAAATGAGGTTTCTACATGTCAGTTCAGATGTGACAGAGAAAGGAATTCCATTAAGTGCTAGAGAAATGAAACAGGAAATATTTATCAATGTATATGTAGGTTTGATGAAGGCAACCCGCGTATGATGGCAATGTATATGCTACTTTTATGAAGGAAACCCGCATATACATCCAGAATTAGTATATACGCAGTTTTTATGAAGAGAAGTCGCGTATACATGCGGGGAAGAAGAAGCAAAGTCGCGTATGCCTTTTGCACTCTAAAATTATGATACCAAGGGTAATTACCATGGTATTAGCCCATAATATTGACCGTTGTGTCATCTATTTGATCCCATCCAAGGATACCATCGGCAGTTCTGTGGTTTTGACTCATGGTATTGGTAGAGGATAAATCTATATAAGGAGAAGAAGATCATAGTGTAAAGTGTGCATGGGTTTGGGTATTGAATGAATACTTCACTCTGAAGTATATTTGCATGGAATGGGTTACAGTTATTGATAGATTCGAGATAATAATGCACCTATGAATATAATGATGGATTAGGATCTCTAGTGCTGAGGGTCGAAGCCTTCAGTAAGGGAGTCGTAGCTCCCTTCCAATGGTTGCTGGTAAACAAGACCAGGGGGCAGTATCTCCCTTCCAGTGGTGGTTGGTAAATTAGAAGTAGGGGGTCATAGATCCCTTCCAGTGGTAGCTAGTAAATAAGATCACGGGGTTGGAGCTCCCTTCCACTAGTAGCTGGAGAACGAGAGAAGGTTGCAGCCTTCCGCAGGTGGGTGCCTCCGTGCTGGTATGAGACTGCGCCAGTACAAGATTTTAAGAAGTTTTCTTTATAATAAATATTGAAGACAGAGATGACAGTAGCAGTGTTTTTCTCCAAAATTGGGTTTTCACCTTAAATCTTGGTGTTCATGTGTGTTTCTTATGTGTGATGATTTATTCTATTCATCTTGCACATGCTGACTGCTTACTAAACATCTGATGAATGAATGATGCACTAATCTAATTAAAGAATTATTTGCATAGTAAGATCTCTGGACATACGTAAGTTTGCTTCAAGATATCCATGTGTATATGCTATTTAGGTTCATTGAAGTCGTGTATAGAAATCAATAAAGAAAAAGTAAAAGTTAACAGTGTGTTATAAATACTGATTAACCCCCCCCCCCTCTCTCAGTATTATTCCCAACAACCAAAGACCAAAATTCTATGTTATTTTCCTCAATTTTCCAATTTTAAAGTGGTTGGAAGCCCAGAGAAAAACTTCCAACACTGTGTGTGGTGTCCCATGACTATTTAGAACTTTCTTTTGGCTGCTTTTTAGTATTGCTAGTTTCTAGTTTTAAATTTTAAAAGTTTATCTTCACAAAAAACCACATAGTTTAAATAGGAGGGAATTTACTTACCATTTGAAATAATTTATTTTTGTGAAAATAAACACCAAAAAACACATAGATAATCAGCATGAGTAAGTGGCCCTAATTCACATATGCTTAGCTAATTTTCAATTTTCCTAGTTAGATCATTAATTTTAGTTTAAATTTTTGCACTAGGAGTTGGGACCAGGAATTAGTTATCTTAAGAGAAGTAAGTATATTTTTTGCCCTTGCACCTTTTGGTGACCCTGGGAAAGCATATGAAGGATATCTTCTGATAATTTTCCATGTCCCTTTATTTAATCACTTAGATTAATTAGGCAAAGTTGTAAGCGGCCCACTATCGGCACATGATTTTTTTATAGCAAGGAACAATCAAACATAGATTAATAGGGGACATGTAAAGGATCACTGCATATCTACATCTTAAAACTATGTGATTGTTCACTTTTTTCTCACAAACTTCCACACCATAAGTGAAGTAAAGAATCCTTAAAACTAACCTACTGAACTCACTAAATTCCCCACAGGGGCCACAAGAAAAATTATAGTTCAGGTTAGGACCATAGGGGTAGGCATCCAATAAGCCACCATGGTCAGTTTACATCTTGAGAAATATAAGTTGACTGAATATGGAGCTTTAAATCCATCTATCCACCCACAGAAAAGAAAACTTGAGTGCCACAGAGACCCGATTCAGAGGGGGTTAATCTTAGGCCTAATGCGTGCAGTATTTTTTGGGGCTACCTAACCCATCTAATGCTTGGTACTAGTAGCTGATTTACCAAGAAGATCAAGGCTCAAATGCTCATGTGGGACAATGATACTTAGTGGCCAAATCTATGGCATCCTTCCCTATAGGTGACATTGCAAGCAACCCTAGATCCTCTACCTATTACCTTGGTCGATTCTTCAGCTACTAGAAGGCGTCGCTAGCTATTTCGGGATGTTAGCCCTAGTACCCACCAGAAGATATATTCACAAGGCCCAGTTATGATTGAGAGTGTGAGGACGTTTAGGTCTCTAGGATTTTGAGTATCATGACAAAAACAACCAAAACCACTTTTTGATTTATTGATCACATAGATATAATTTAAAGGAAAATTAACTTTTGATTTTGCTTTGTTTTATGTATGTGGTCACCATTTTTTCTTTGATATTTCACCTCTCATAGAACTGATTTTTTTTTCCAAAACCATACCTAGTTGACACCATAACAGACCCAACAGGACCTCGTCGATCTAGACATATTTTGGACCTCCCCCCATTACCGGGAGGATTTCTTGGTCTTTCTCCATTTAGGCATCAAATATGGAACACTGCCACCCTTATTGGTTCATCCTTTATATGGGCCTCTTTAGTTGGGAACTCTCAAGCGTCACCCATTGCCACACCAGTGGAAACCCCCACAAGGTCACCATATACCACTCCTCCTACAACCCCTAGGGGGCAGAGGAGCACTACCCATTCGGGGAGCTAGGTGACCACACAACCGGGTACATCACAGACAAACCACACATCTAACTAGAACATCGTGTCTTCACAGTTTGCAATGGAACTTAACCCACAGTCATTGTTCTTGGCATCATTGAACTTACCCGATATAACCAAGTTAACAAATGACCCTATTGCACATAACCTTGCATGGCCTCCCATGCCCACGAAGCTCCCTTTAGACATTCCAAAATTCTAAGGGAAGCAAGCAAAAGACCCCAGAAATCACATAATGACTTTCCACTTGTGGTGTTCATCGAACATCATCATTGATGATATTATTCGGCTAAGACTATTTCAGCGCACCCTAACTGGACCAGCTACGAAATGGTATGTAGAGAAACCTTTTGCCACACATGGAACCTTTAGTGCCTTCGCTACCACATTCCTTACATATTTTTAGTTACCCATCCACCATTATTTCGGGGTGGAATTATTGACACATTTTAGACAAACACCACTCGTCCATATCTGAGACCATCTCCACGAATGGCGGCGACCTCAAAGTTTGTGCAAAGCTAAACTAAACGATCGAGTTTTTATGGACCTATTCTTGAAAACTCTCGCTGTAGAGATTCAAAATATGGAGCAACCCAAACATCCGAAGAGGATGCCATCAGTAAATTCTAGTAGCTCGAGCTGATTTACACGCAGCTAGGATACATTTATGACATCTTGACTAACGCCTTGTGCCTACAAACTTATAAACAATTTTTAGGCGTGTCAAACTCTGCAGATAGCTTGATTGGGTCAATGACCTAAAATAACCTAGGCAGGAGTAAGTCAGTACCGCGATTACACTAATTATCTTAACCAGAACATCCTACAAGCTGGCTACCAAAGTCATCATGCACCTCTACAGTATATGACCACTAGGTTGTAGTCGTACCACCATCAGTAGGGATGACCATACCCTCTGGCTCAAGGGACCTAGTATGCAGCTAGAAAAGCTGACAGAAGAGAACCCCTCCCCAGCATCCATTCACAATCCAGGGATAGGGACACCAATATTCCCAATCCCCAACGTAAAACCCACCCATGCAGAATAATGCACAGGTGAGCTTTTTTCAACCTTCCCAGGCACAACCGCACCAATCATATAATTAGGAGAATCCTAGTTATCCTCCCAACACGACAAGGAGAAAATTAAAAAAAAAAAAGGGAAATCCTGGACAGGGCAGAAAAAATCAAAAATGCCCTCCGCGAGCTTAAGCTAGGGGAAACTCCAACCAAAATCAAAACCAGGAGCCAAATAAATCCCAAGGGAAGAACAAGAGAGTGAATCTTCAGACAAACCACTCTTGTGCAATCTGTGGTGAATATGGCCATTACACTCACCACTATCTCGATCTCCCCGAGCTAAAGAAGCTCCAAGGTAACTGAGGACAAGGGGTGTCCTCACAAAAAATAGTTGTCATGCAACAATCCTCCCCCCATCAAGAGACTGTTAGCACTCAACAACAGCAAACAAATCCCAATGACTCTAGAAAAAAATCCATGAAATCTACATGATTGGAAAAGAAATGTTTTTTCAGACACGGAATCAGAAATATGATACCCCACCAGACAACATTTCATCAGGGGCTAGCACGAGCGCACCAACAATGATGTTGACTAGATCAAAGATGCCTATTGAAAATTTCCGAAAGATGGCTAAAGGACCAACTAGGCAAGCAACAAACCACTCCAAAGCGGCCCATAACTATAGAATTATGGACGACTTAGCCCAATCTCCCATCGCCATGTCAGCATTGGACGTATTACAATCATGCCTAAAACAACAAAAAGCCTTAATTTCCGCTTTAGGTGCCATCCACCCTGCCGATTTGTGCCTAATGGATTTTGATTTAAAAAATCCACCCCTAAGATTCCTTCGTTGGTCGCCTTCCAGATATTGGTGTCAGTCCAAAACATCATTATCCACCACTGTATCATTGACGAGGGTGCATCCACATGCAACATGTCAAATATTTTTTGGGAGAAGTTAGGGTCTCCCGAATTAAAGCCATCAGACATCACACTTAGAGCATACGAGGGTGCCCATTTGTTCCTATCGGCCTCTACCAAAATTTCTCGATCTTCTTGCCCATAAGGACGGTCCTTATAGACATTGAAGTCTTGGATGCACAACTGGATTACAATATACTCCTTGGGCGGAGTTATATGTATGCCATGTCGGCCATAACATCCTCCGTCTTCCGATCCATGATGTTCCCCCACGAGGATCACATCATTACTATTGACCAATTGTCATATCATGACAAGCAACCCCTAACAAATGTTGATGTCATTCTACCCTATGTAGACACATCCACAGAGACGCTTACATGGTACCAATAATATGGACCCGACCAATTCAAACCATCTTCCATCCTTGGATCATTCCTAGGAGAGTCCCCGGTCATACCAGAACCATCAACTGATATCATAGAGGCTCCCATGTGCATGATATCTACAACAAGCACCAAATCTAGCCAGGAAATAGAGATGAGCAGTAACGGCACCGAGGTCTTTGCCATGACAGCCTCTCTATCCTACGCTATCTCCCAAACTCCTTTCCTATACCCTCCACTTAGTTTTGTGTCACAATAGGTCTTGGAAATGATAGTGCTACCAAACATATCCTTTGCAATACCAGTTTGGTACTTGGTCCCTCCTACCACGACAAGAGTTACTTGTGTTACCTCTACAAGGTTGATTCCCCTCACTCTAGAGGAGGCTTCTTGTGAAACCAACTCCAAAAAGAGAAGAAAAGAGATATCAACTCCTTAGAAATAAGCCACTTCAAGGGGGAAACCTCCAATACATTACATGAATGAAAAATTCTTGGATGATACAAATTACAAAACCTCCTTTCTATATATAGGAGTCCATGGGGCCACAATGTAATCCTAGCCGACCCAACAATATTAATTTAAGGGCACAATAATAACAATATGGGGGTTACAGGGGTACAATAATAACAATAAGGGGGTTACACTAACAACAATAAGGGACTATAATAGTAATATAGAGACCTAACATGCCCCTCTCCTTCAAAAAAGTGTTGTCTTCAATGCTTAAGTAGCTCTGGATGCTTCTGTATAAAATTCTCATCCTCCCATGTAGAATCTTCAGTGGGTAAGTTCTTCCACTTGATGAGATTCTCTGAAATTGATCGATTTCATACCTGTCGAGTTCTTGTTTCTGTGACCGCTTCAGGTTCCAATATGATTTTTCCTTCCTCATCAAGTTATGTCAATATTTTTTGAACTGGAAGATTATCACCTATAATCTTCTTTAAGCATGAAACATGGAAAACTGGATGCACTCGCGAAGAAGCAGGAAGCTGCAATTTGTATGCCATAGTACCAATATTTTGCAACACCTTGTAAGTACCATAGTAATTTGGCAATAATTTATTATCCTTCTTAGCTTGCTTGAGGGACATTTGTTTGTATGGTTATAGCCATAAAAATACCCAGTCTCCTACATCAAAACTTCTCTCGCTGTGATGTTGATATTTCTGTTGTTTCATTCGATTTTGTGCCAAATTCAGGTTATCCTTTAAGAGTTGGAGAACTTCTTGTTGATGCTCGATGTGATCTTCCACTGCTTGAACCTTCGAATTTTCTCTTAAAGATGATGTGATGGACGGTGGATGATATCCATAAATTTTCATAAATGGGGTCATTTTTGCTGCAGTATGGAAGGAAGTGTTATACCACCATTCAGTGAGAGGTAACCACTTGACCCATTTTGTTTATTTATCAAATATAAAACAACGAAGATATCCTTCCAAACATTTATTTAATATCCCAGTTTGACCATCGGATTTAGGATGATAAGATAATCTATGAGCTAATTGAGTACCCAAACAAGAAAATAACTCTGTCCAAAAATTTCCTATAAAAATGGGATCTTTGTTGCTCACAATAACCCTTGGGTTTCCATGTAGCTTTTGAATTGTGCATACTTGGTAAGTCTATCAACTACCACCATGATGACACTCTTTCCTTAGAGATAGGTAAAACTGTGATAAAATCCATTGAAATATCCTCCCAACGTTTGCTTGGAATGGATAAAGGTTGTAGAAGACCCAGGGTCTTAATTGTCTCAACTTTATTCTACTGGAAAACCAAAAATTCCAATATGACCCAGATATTCCACTTCTTGTACTCCAAATAAACATTTGGATGTTTTTTCATATAATTGTTTCTCCTGCAATAGTTTGAGCACCATGTCAACATGTTGAACATGATCCTTCCAAAACCTGTTGTAGATTAGTATATCATCAAAAAATACTAGCACAAATTTTCTAAGGAAGGTTTTGAAAATGGAATTCATCAACCCTTGAAATGTAGAAGGTGCACTGGTAAGGCCAAAAGCCATGACCAAAAATTCATAATGACCCTCATGAGTTCGAAATGCTGCTTTCAGAATATCTTCATTCTTCATTCTAATTTGATGATATCCTGAACGAATATCCAACTTGGTAAAATAAATTTCTCCATGTAATTCATCCAATAATTCATCAATCATAGGAATGAGAAATTTATCTTTAATGGTAAGCTTATTGAGCTCCCTATAATCCGGACACATGTGCCATGATCCATATTTCTTGTGTACCAATACTATAGGAGCAGAGAAAGAATTTTGACTAGGTTGAATTATACCAGCCTCTAACATTTCTAAAATCATACATTCAATTTCACTCTTTTGGACATAAGGATATATATAAGGCCTAATGTTTGGAGGAACACTTCCTGGAATCAAATGAATAGCGTGATCATGATCACGAATAGGTGGGAGTCCTTTGGGAGTTTCAAACACCTTGGAATGATTGTCTAATACTTTTTGGAGATCTGCAGAAATAGATGATTTTGATGTTGGAACTTCTAGTGAGCATAATTGTGCAATTACGCCTTGTTGTTATTTCTTTAGAAGATTTGTCATGACTTTAGAGCTTATTATATTTCTTAGTTTCCCTGCAATACCCCATAAGTCGACTTCCTCTCCTTCTGAAAAGAATATTCAAGAAAAATTCTTGAAAATTAAAAGCTACTGTCCCCAAATATTGTAACCATTGTACTCCTAGTACAACATCAGCACCTCCCATAGGAATAGAAAGAATTGGAGTATTTAATACATATTCCCCCATGGTTAGTTTGATATTACGACATTTTCCAGAGCAATTTATAGTTCCTCCATTTGCAACCATCACTTGACATTCTGGCGCTGGGTATAGGAAACAATTCAATTCCTTGGATACCTTACAATGAGTAAAATTATGTGTACTACCTGAATCAATCAACACTATTACCTTTTTCTTATTGATATGTCCTACTATCTTGAGTGTTTGAGGAGTGGTAATTCCTACCAATGTACACAATATGGTCGGACTCATTTCATCCTCTTCTAGGGTTGGTTCCTAGTGTATATCCTCTTCTTTTGAAGATTCTTGCTCATTTTCTTTTTCCTCTGCACAATCTATGTAAAATAATTTCTTCTCAGCACACTTATGACCTTTAGTGTATTTGCTATCAAAACTGTAGCAAAGCCCTTTTTCTATTTTCACTTCCAATTGTTGTGGTGTCAACCTTGCAGGTTATGGAAATCTAGGAGTAGCAACACTTCCATCTTTATAGAAGTGAGTGGTAGGCTTCCTTGTCGCCATAAGTTTACATTCAATTTTTCTTGCAAACCTGAATGCCTTCTCCAATGAATCAGGTTCCAAAACGTGAACTTCATGTTGGATGTTATCCTTTCAAGTACCTATGAAGAGATCAATCCTATGTTCCTCTAGAATATCAATTACCCTCATATTAAATTTTTGGAAGTCCTCAATGTGCTCCCCCATTGAACACTTTTGTTTGAGATTTATCAATTAGCTAAAGAAATTTTTGCTTTTTGTATCCTCATAATGTGTTATCATTTCCTCCATAAAAATTGACCAAGTGACAATTTTTTTACGAGAGCAAAGCCATCGATACCATACAAATGTATTTTGTTCTAAATGTAAAGTTGCAATGTTTACCTTTTGTGTGTTTTGCACATTATTGAGATCAAAATATTGCTCCATCTGTAGTATCCATGTTACAGGATCCTTTTGATCAAACTTCCTCATATCCATTTTTGGAATATGGTGGTTCTTCCCTCCAACATTAGAGTTTATGAAATCACGATTAACTTTTATTTTTTTCTCATCATGAGTTTCCTCTACTATCTTTTCACCATTATGAAACATTTATTGTATCAACTTTGTCAAACCTTCCATGTATGATTTTAGATCATTCTTCATGTTTTCAATCTTAGCTTCCATGTCATCCATCTTAGATTCCATGCCAGCTTACATGCTATCCATATTAGCTTCCATTCCATTCTTCAAACCATCCATCTTAGTTTCCACGCCTTTCTTCAAAACTTCCATGTCATTTTTTGTTGCTCTTTGCGAAAGCGAAATTTGTTGCACTTGCTCTTGTAATTTTGATATGTCATGTTTCCATTCTTCATCTTCATGAGTCATAGTAGAGCCTTCTAAAGGCTTAATGGGTGTTGAATTGTTTTTAGGGTCCATTTTAGAATCCAATACTGATATCTATTCTACAATATGCCCTTGGAATCAATTCAACTTGATTCTTCAAACAAGACTTATGCAATTCGGAAAAAAATACACACCTTTTACTTTCTTTTGAGGAGCTCGATATTGAAATTGACTTATCTCTATACTTGTAGATCCTCAATATCTGAAATTCAGCCTTGTAGTAGTCCTCTGAAGCTTCTTTCAAATGCCATAGGTCTGACCTGATTTGGATTCTTCAAGACAAAGTTATGCCCAATCTCCCACACTGACCTAATTATGGACTGGTTCAATAGAGTGAACTTGTACGGCATTCCACATGTCACTGTTTCCTCCTTCGACTCTGAATTTAATAAAAAATAAACTACAGTCAGTGTACTTGCCACCAATTTTTATAGAATTCCAATCCAATGCTCAGAGAGAGAGTTATGATGATTTTCCGGCGATCACCTCTTTGAGATGAAATTCAGGAGCCTAAAAAATCTCTAACTTCCACAGACCATATCTTTGAAAATATTGCGAACCAAGATCTGAAATTTTGTGACGATGTTCCTCAGGATTTTGGATTTGTGTTCTAAGACTGTCAGCTTCTTCATCTTCATAGAAACAAAGTTATAGTGAAAATTCCACGATGACCTGTTTAGGTTAAATTCAGGAGCCTGCAAAAAGCCCTAAATTCCATAGATCATATCTCCAAAAATATTGCGAACCAAGCTCTGAAATTTTTCGATGATGTTCCTCAGGATTTCTTCTTCGTGCTATAAAACTTTCAGCTTTTGAGCCTTCGTAGAAAAAAAGTTATAGAAAAAATTTCACGATGACTTGTTTGGAGCAGTGAAACCCTAAAATCCAAAGCTCTGATACCAAATGTTGTGAAACCAGCTCCAAAAAGAGAAGAAAAGAGATATCAACGCTTTAGAAATAAGCCACTTCGAGGGGGAAACCTCCAATACATTACATGAATGAAAAATTATGGGATGATACAAATTTAAAAACCTCCTTTCTATTTATAGGAGTCCATTGGGCCACAATGTAATCCTAGCCGACCTAACAATAGTAATTTAAGAGCACAATAATAATAATATGGGGGTTACAGGGGTACAATAATAACAATAAGGGGGTTACACTAACAATAATAAGGGACTATATTAGTAATATAGGGACCTAAAAAGGCTTCTCCCGTGTAGGATACTGTCGCAACCATCCCATCTAAGGAAATTTACATCGCAAAACCAATGGTCACGACCAAGAAAACTAGTAAAAAGGGGAAGAAGGTATAAACTCCCACCATACAATGGGAATTACAACCTTGTGCCATATGCGAAATTGTAGGCCACCCTACCCACATCTGCTTAGAGCTGGATGAACTAAAAATTCTCCTTAGCTCTGAAGTAAATATCGCGGCAACAAGTTCCCGTAGAAAGGAACCTGCCTCCAAAAACCAAGGCAAGGCATTGTGTACCAACCACGCATGCGCTATCTGTGGAAATTATGGACATTACACCCATAATTTCTTGGAAATACCACGATACAGGGACGCCTTACATTCCATCGAGCAATCTTATCAAGAGGATCCCTCCATCTAGTCAAATGGGTAAGAACTTGTGTCATTTTATACCTACAGGAGGCACGACAGTCACCAAAAAATCTATCGTTCATCTTCCCTCCTCCTATCATATGTTGTGCTCTTTGCAATGAACATGACCATTTCATCGATGTATGTGCATATCTGGAGCTCATATGAAGGTGGTATCCATTCAAACGAGTGTACTATGTGGGCTTACGAGTAGCCCAATTATCGTGCCTGATATGTTCTGACAACGACACTTGAGAACAATGCGATTACATCCCTCAGTCCCACTTAGTCTTAACTATTTTATGCTCAGCCATAGTACGCCTCTCCCTAGAAGACGTCTCTGATACAGAATTCATGGATAGCTTGACAACGCAAGAAGATGTGACAAGTAGATCCATCCTCTTCCTATCAGCTGAAGAGCACTTGGTCAGGGAACCCGCAGTTACCCCCAACCACCCTCAACGAAGAAGAAAAAAATGTGCACTATGTAACACACACAGCCATGTCGTCTCCACATGACCAGAACTAGAAGCGCTACACTGCTAGTACCCGATCACGTCACCAAATGAGTAGGACAGGAACACCCAATAACGACATTCTTATCTAGTATGTCAGGGCAACCATCAGGATCAACACTGCACTTATATCCCTTGGATGTGCCTACTAAATGACATCATTCATACATTAGAAACACACCGTCAGGATATCATCAATATAGAGCTTAGAAAATGTGATAAAAGGCAGATTTCCCCCAGGCAACCTACCCCATTCCCACACCGACACATCGGGAAAGTTAGAAAGGCGCATTGACCTAGCACGACCCATGTCCAACCTAGGTCGACATGTGGACTATGCGACATAATCGACCACCAGGTCAATCAGTGTAAAGAACTAAAGCACCTCACGAACAACTTTTGCATGGTCTCTTCCCTACCTCATAGGCATCTCTCTATCCTAGAGAAAATCATAGACTGTTATTGTCGGATCTGCTCACATTTTCACCATACTATGAAATGTGAACACCTCCCCAAGCTTCAAGCGGCAAGAGAAAAATTAAGTCTACATTCCCCAAAAGAGTTGGACATAGCCAAGCCAAAAAATCAGAAATGGAAATAGAGGACCCTCTCCCCTATGCCTGATCCCTTTCGAGCGTCCACTTCAAGGATGAAGAGTAGTCTTGGTTCCCACAAAATATACTCAGTTGGCACAATGGTACCGTGCACCATTTTCATTGACCATAACCACGAACCAGAGGCATGCCCATTAATGGGAAAATTTAGGCAACTCTTCACTAGTCACAACTTCCAAATCCCAGAAAGTGCTTAGCCTAATGAAAAATCTAGTCTTGCTACCATGCAAGCTCCCAGGATGGAAATTCCTCCCCCAAAAAATGTCAATGACACAATACACTAGATAAAATTCATATCGTCATGTATCAGAACCATGACTCGGGCTATCTGCTCATTAGTCATAGGTGTTGAGTCAGCTGCAACTACAAGAGTAGTTGTACCAATGATGGTGCAAACCCAATCCATATGAAACCTGTTAACTGCGTCTGGTTCCACCACATCGACAATGGAATCCTTTTCATATCTGTTGAAAAGCTCCATTAGGACTGAAATTCTTCCTTACGGCCTTACGTAGACTCAATCCCCCTTAGGATCCTTATTCCACTCCAATGAGGATATCCTTGAGGTCATGATGGAGCCATATTATCCATGGGATGAAATGCATAACCACTCGTTTTTTCTCCCTGAAAAAATGTTCAACCCTGACAACATAGGAAACCAAGATATTTATGTGATTGAATCAAAATATTTCCTTCCATTAGGAAAATTTAATTGGTTCAAGAATCCCATTCTAGCGCCCGATGTGTTCGAAGAAGGGAGCATGTCAAATATTCCGCCTACCATCAAGGTGAATATCTCTCGAAATCTTGAAAAAGTCGAAGAAATCTCACTGGGGGTAGCATGTTCACCAGAAGAGATAACCTCTTACACCCAGTTGCTGCAAGAGTATCGAGATATCTTCGTGTGGGACTACTCAAAAATGCCTGGGCTTAGTCCCACTATTGTAGAGCACCATATTGACACCTAGCCTGACATAACACCAATATTCTAGAAACAACATCAAATGCACCCATCCAAGGCAGAAGCAATAAAATGAGAAATCGATAATCTTCACAGAGTCTACCCCATCTCTTACACATCTTGGGCTTCCAACCCTATTCCCGTCATGAAAAAATAGGGCACCATATGCATTTGCACCGATTTTTACGATTTGAACAAACCATGTCCCAAGGATAATTACCCTACCCTGTTCATAGACCAAGTCATATATTCTTGTGTAGGTCAGGAGGCCCTCTCCTTCATGGATGGCTTCTCTGGGTATAATAAAATCCAAATCCGCTACACTGACCGGTACAAGACCGCGTTCACTACCCCCTGGTGCACATTCGCATACTGGGTAATGTCATTTGGCCTAAAGAATGTTGGAGCCACCTTCCATAATGTTATGAATTATATCTTTCATGACTTGGCACACCTTATCCTCACCTACTTAGAAAACCTCACCGTCCAATCCAAGAAGCGATCAGACCACCTTGAGGATCTACATTTGGTATTCCAATGATTCCAAAACTACAGCCTTTACTTGAACCCCCTCAAGTGCGTCTTCTACATCACAACAGGATTAATTCTAGGTTTTATCATGTCCCAACAAGGAATTAGAGTGGACCCCCTCAAGGTCCAAGCCATAAAAGAGGTACCTCCACATCGAACCCTTAGGAAACTACAAAGCTTGCAGGGAAAGGCTAACTTCCTGAGATGTTTCATCCTGGATTATGCCACTTGCGCTCAATTATTCCTATGTCTCCTTCATCAGAAATCCCATTCAAATGGGATGACCAAGCCCAACAATCATTCAATGCGCTGAAAGACACATTGTCTTCAGCACCACTGATCAGTCCCCGAAATTACAACAAAGAAAACATCCTGTATCTATCAACATCCGAGACCACTTTGGCCAGAGTATTGATCTAGGAGGGCCTGGATGGGAAGGAACACGTAATTTATTGTGTTAGAAAAAATTTATCAGGACTTCCATTAAGATATGAGCTCGAAGAAAAGACTTCCCTAGCACTAATTCACACAGTCCAAAAACTTTGCTATTACATCATCTTAAAGACCACACTAGTCGTCGCAGATATTAAACCCATCAAATATCTTCTCACACACCATTTAATGAACCACAAGTATGCTTGCTGGATAGTCATTCTACAATAATATGACTTGCAGCTTCGCTCCCCCAAGAGCATAAAGGCGTTAATCTTAGCAGAGTTCATTACGGACCTCCCAATTCATACCAAAGTATCATCAGTCAATGATTCACTACAGGACAAACATCTCTTCCTCATAGCAACTGATGACCCTTGGTATGGAGATATTCTCCTCTTTTTACGAACCCAAAAGTTTAGACCTCATCTCACTCGTGACAACCGTCGGTGCATTTGCCACCACGCTCACCAATACCTCCTTATGGGAGTTTTCTTATACTGACAGGGCATCGACACCATCTTACGTCGATGCCTCACCCACGACCAAGCTGGGTAAGCCCTTAATGACTGCCACAATGGGGCTTGTGGTGGCCACCTCTCCAAAATGGCCACCGCCCAAAAAATCCTACAAGCAGGATATTTTTGGCCCACTTTATTTCGCGATTGAATTTCAGCTGTCAAGAGGTGAAAGCGATGTCAATGCTTCGCTCACAAGGCAAGAGCCCCTCCTACTCCCTTGCACCTCGTCATTGTCGTTGGTCCCTTTTGCAAATGGGGAATCGACTTCATGACTTGCAACCCAACATTTTCTGGAAATCACAAATACATTATTGTGGTTGTTGATTATTTCACCAAGTGGGCAGAAGCTATGCCCACATAAGATAACACCATAGAAACTGCTGCATGATTTCTATTTAACCACTTCATTTCCCAATTCGGTGTACCTAAAGAGTTAGTCTTCGACCATGGAAAAATTTTCTAAAAAGAAGTTTTCAAGGAGCTATCTCACCATCTCGGATTCACACATGAATTCGCATCACCATATGACCCCCAATTCAATGGACAGGTAGATGTTGTGAACAAAGTACTCAAAACAGTGTTGCAATGCATGGTAAATAACCACAAAAAAAATTGGCACCACATGATTTTCTCTGCCTTGTGGGCATACCATACGATAGTGTAAACATCAACAGGGTTCACACCCTTCCACTTGGTGTACGGGGTTGAAGCCGTGATTCCCATAAAACGCAAGATCCAGAATTTGCACAATGACATCAAACTCCTCGATGACACCCATCCTCTTGAGTAACGCTTAGTACAAATAGATTTCATTGAAGAAATTCAACGACAGTCGTTCCAAAAGAATTAGGCCCATAAAAAGTGGGTGAAAGCATCGTTCGATCGCAACATCACCCCTCAATCATTTACCGAGGGAGAGTTGTTCCTCCACTACGATGTTGCAAAAGAAGCCCTAGGGCCAAGAAAGTTCAAAACCTTGTGAAAAGGACCCTAAATCATAAAAAATTCTCCTAAAGTGGGCATAGATCTTGATATAGCCTGGCGGAACATGCCTGAGCAACCCCGTCAACAGTCTTTACCACAAGAAATTTTACCCATAAGGGCCAAGAGGGCTCAGCACTAGAGTGAACGTACATGCACCAAAACTTTATTTTTGATCAAAGACTTGTCACAAATTGATTTTCAACCCAACCATTACTTTGGATTCATTGATGGAGAATCGCGATGGTCTCAAAGTTTAGCAGCAATGGCCTGGGTCATCTACCACCTTGACCGATCATCATTTTTCACCAATGGAGTCTGCATCAGTTTAGAAACAAACAATCAGGCAGAATATGATGCCATCATTAGGCTCATGTGTGATGAATTCAATCAAGGCATTCACCACTTGCATATCTACCTAGATTCCTAGTTATTGGTTTCGCAGTTAAACCAAGAATTTGAGGTACGAGATTCACATCTGTTTAGAAAATATTTATGTGAAAAAGGATTAAGCTGTTAATTCGATCACATTACATTCCCACATGTGCCAAGAAATCAAAACCAGATAGCAGATCACATAGCTAACCATATCCTAAACTAGGATGCATCTCGGATAAACCATCATACATAAAAAAAAAAAAACATAAAAAACATAGATAAACATAAGCAATACACATCATCCATTAAAACACATAAATAGTAGACACACCATATAGATCTTTAAAAAATATCTCTCATGGATATATATATATATATATATATATATATATATATATATATATATATATATATATATATATATATATATATATATATATATATATATATATATATATATATATATATATATATATATGTCTGAGTACAAATGATAAGTCACGTATCTGACCCATAAGTAAGCCAAAAATACATATGTGCAAGTCGACAAAAATAATGGAAGCATCCTCATATCGGGTGATTTCCCTATGTAAAAAAATATTCTAGGGTTGTGCCCCTCCAGTTTGGGCACCTAGACCCACGAATACTCCCAGTAACAGTACTGGAGCAACTATCAAAACTGAGGCTGCAACATGGCACAAAGTAGGTTGATAGCCCCTCTCTTGGTCCATTAGTTTCTCTAACCATATGTCATCAAGGTCATCAACAAACCCCTGGGTATGCATACCTTGGGTCAGATGATCTACATGGCCCCATGCATGCTCTAGTTTTGCAGCCCATACCTCTAGAGTAGCCATCTGCTCTGTCATCGCTGCCATGCGAGCCTCCCCCGCCTTGGCACGAGCAATCGCTGCAGCACACTCTATAACAATTGTCATGGAAAATTTTAGGGGCTAATATTCGCATGTGGGCTAATTTTCCATGGTTTTTCCAAAAAAAAGATTCTCTAATTTCCATTTTTTTATAAAAATGATTCACCCAAATTTTACAATATAAAATTATTTTACCTTAAAAATCGCCAACATTATATAGAAAATATATATAATATCATTATAAATTTGAATAATTTTACAAATACATCAATAAACATTTTATAGTTTGCATATTAGGGACTAGTGAGATTCGCCAATTTTTTAAACTTCAATATAATTTTCCATCCTTAAAATTATCCCTGAAAACTGTGACTGCTACCCTCTCCAAACGAATGAGCCTCGTCACCAGGAGCTCCACCCTGGGGTTTATCAGGACTTCCTCCCTACCCCCGACTGGCTATGGAGCCCCTCGAACTCTCTGGGGTGGATGATTTCCTACCAACCGAGTGATAGGATGCCCAACCTCACCAACATCTGCAAGAGTAAAAAAACTATGTTAGTGTCATCACAATTCACATATAAAACAAAAGTACTCAACAAATGAAGAATAAAAAATAAATGTCGTACCTGATTGTCCCCATACATATCTAGAAAGGAGACCCATGTCTAGGTCTCCTTGGAAGTCCATCCTAGCATACGTGTAGGGGAGGAACATCTAAGGGTTGGCCTCAAACCAAGCCTCAGTAGTGGTGTTCCAGTAACACCCTACCCGACCTCCCTCACTGCGAGGCATAATAGGAGCCCACCTCGTCATGCGAGGGTCTTGAGGACCCCCCACAGGCACAAGCACCACTGGTTGAAGCAAAACCACCCTCTCATACATGATACTGCAAAGGATGTTGGCATAAGAAAATAACTTAGATCCATCAAGGACCTTTGACAACTGAGCCACCATCCCCTCATAGCAATGACGGGAAAAGTCGAAGAAATTCCCGACCCTCAGCCAACACAGGACACCAAGTTGTGGCCACGACACCTTGTGTGGCGACGATGACCCCGTAAATAAAAAAATCATGGCCATAGCACATCAATCATCCAAATCTGTCACTGACTTAATCAAGATGCACCCCTCCGTGAGAGGCACCCCGCCATAATGAATCTGAGCAAATCTCTGGAGGTCGACCCTCCCTGGAGGAAGCATGTATGGAAGCACCTCACCCTGAGGTAGTAGCCATGTCATGAAGTATATATCTGTCTTCAGATAGATAGTCAATTCGTGCCCTGTCAACACCATAACTCTGCGATGGCTAACAATGGACCAAGTAACTCAACAGTCGATCCTGCAATCGCAGGAGGTCATTCTCAAGAAACTTGAGAAGACCCCATATCGCCAACTGTTGGTAGGTTTTGGAATATTGTGCCATAGATACCCAAAGATCGGGCCAATCCCTCTCCTTCCATAGCATCCTGTCACCAAATAGACACACATCAGTGACATAAAAAACACCAAAAAATTGGAAATTTTCCCCCAAAATTTTCAAGAACAACTTTGGCCTTTTAGCATGCTTGTTTCTCAGACGAATGCACTGACCACACACCTATTTATCATACAGGCACAGAGGCCGCATGCACAAAGCCTTTACAGGCACAAAATTTGTGTGAAAAACCTCAATTGTGTGCACAAATTTTGCGCCTATGCCTTGATCGCCTGTTCGGTCGAGGAAAGAATTTTTCGGGATTCTGTACAAACCCAGATTTTACAGACCCTGACCCATTCATGCTGAAAAATAAAATGTAGGAAATTATGGGGCCTACCTGGCTCTAGTAGCGTGAGTCCCGGGTGCACAAGCTGACCGCAATGGCAAGAAAAGCTCCACAACAGTCTCTGACCTCTTAAAACTCTCAAACACTCAAATGTCACAAATGAGTTGAAATGAGCCATATTGGCCTATATGTCATCCTTATCAGATTGTTTGGAGGACATACCAAGAGCTCGGAGTGCCCATTTTCATAGTCAAAAGTAACACAGTGATTAGCACCTCATAACACCCAATGGAGGCTCCACACATTCACACCTCTGAAGAAAAAAAAATTCACTGTTGAAAAGTATGCCCTCTCTTATCTTCTATTCATTCAGCACATGTTTTCAATAATATTTGAATGAGAAGATTCTTTCACTTGGGATATTTTTTTGCAGGTATTGTATGAACCATTGATCATCCCATGTACTGAAGGTTCCAGAGCAGGTATCATTCTACCCTCAGCATGATAGAGTCCCAAAAAAACTTTGCATATCCTGACATCATTTCTACACAAGAAATTAGCCATACTAGGTTCCAAACACCAACCATGTTTATCGTCTCCCCACCTTGCACATGATAAAAATTCTTGTTGGTCGGTATAGCCTCCCCTCCATGGTGGCCGTCACTCAAAGTAGACCACACATCAGAAAAATCACGACGCCATGGCGATACCACCTCAGTTTGGGAAGCACTTCATGCCCATTTAATCCACCATGTATCAAGTCAAGTTTTACCATATTTAAATAAAACCCCTTTCCCAGACTACCATTTGTTGTAAGCAGATCGAATATGCGCCACCACATCTCGCACCTGGCCTACCATCCCTCCATCAACATAGCCCATCTACAATATTGTCCATCCGCTTCATCACCCCCACACAAGAGACCAACCAATCTGGCCCCCACCTTGAACAAAAATATCCTCCTCACATCATCAATGAGTGAACATTTTCATGTTTTGGGGTACCTGTCTCTATGTTTTGTACAATATAATTGTTTCATTCTTTTGGTAAGTGTACAAAGACCTCAAACAGAGAACAATACCCCACTCACCCATTCATTTCTCTCCCACGGTGGTAGTCCCTAGTCACCCTTGGTCAGAGCAGCACACCTTTCATGCATAGCCACCATGACATTCATAACCAACATATACCCACCCTGGACAGCCTACCGACTCCATGGATTTCCTCATTGAAAATAGTTATGACTACTGCCAAGCTTCTTTTTTATGCTACGAACTTGGGCCATTGAATTCTCATTATCAGTTTTCAGTCACCCTTTGCCATCATGCCTATGTTAAACCTATCAAAACCGAGATCCTGGTCCCTTGCATCAGTAGCTCTCTTGTTTAGTTGACGCTTCTGGTTTGTCGACTTCAACATCCATTATCTAAAAAGGAAGCAATACCTTGGATGGCTCCTCACCATAATAGGGGCATCCTTGGGTGGCACTGTGGGAATCATCATTGCCCACAGATGTCATCGATCCTCTTGGAATTCGACTATGACACAACATTTCATGTCAATATGGTATCGTGCTTTACAACCATTGCACTTTGCACAAATTCATCAAAGGCTCGTGCCATTATAAGCATCTCTTTCAGAAATTCTTACACGATAAGGTCCCAGTCATACACCCATGTGTACAATGAGAATTTATATGCCATACTAAGATTATGCATATGGGCACCACATTCCACCTATCGTCAAAGAAAAAAATTCCCCGGAGGACATCAACAATCGTTGTCATCAACCAAATCAACAGATCACTACCATATTAGTGACATGGACAAAACCTTTAACTGTCATATATATTTGTTCAGCTAGCCAAAGCATCACGAGCATGGGACATGCACACCTTGTAGAAAAATTGTATTTATTATATCATACTATTTCTTGCAGGTTTCCCACAAAACATGGTCACTCTTCTACCCACTGTAAGGGGTTTATAGCCTTTAGCCATATGCGGGTACTTCTTTCTCTCCACAAAATATATAGAAAATAAACTATAATGTATTTCGGCTACACAATTCTTCCTAGACCTCACACATTAAGGGGAAACTATTATCACTGGAAAATCGGAAAATAAAAGATGACATTATTAATGTTAGGCAGAAGGATTTACAGGGATGAGGAACATTAGAGGATCTGATTTTTTTTTTAAATCTCTAAGGTCAAGAGGTAAAAATCAAATTGTGCACCAAGAACACAAGTGAAATGCGCCTCTGCACACAATTTCCTTCGATAATCGTGTTGGTCTACGCGACTTTCCCTCAAAAATCTGTGCAGTCCTGGGAGTGGTGGAAGTCACTTTTCTTGACCACTTGACACACTTCTGGAAATGATCCTACACTTGAGGCTGCCCAAGGACAAACATCTAAGCCACCTTGGGACCTCAAGGGAGCACACAAAGGAATCAAACCTCTCTCTTGGGTCACCATCCACCAATATACCAAGAGAGGGAAGGAGAATTTTAATTCACCTATAAATGGCCACCAAGAGATGAGAAAAATGAGAGCACATTGTTATGCTAGCCAAATTTCTCAGAGGCAAGCCAACAGTGTGCAATCCAAAGCAGTAGTAGAGAGAAAATTCAGTTTTTGGCCACCCAAAAACTTCAATCGTTTGGAGTAAAGAGATATAGACCTTGTGATAGTGGCTAAAGGGTAAAAACATCCTTGCACTAGGTCTTATAACTCCATAGTTATAAGGGTCCTTTGGCAAGAGTGTAACATAGTATCTTTCTTCCTAACAATGATAAATAAGAGGGTACTTTTATAACATCGTTTGCATTATTGTTACGTTTGACTCTTTATGATATTTTGTTTTTATGTTTATTTTAGTTGTGTTTTCTCTCCATATATGCATACTATGTTCCATGATTTTGTGCATTTTATATTTTATAGCATGTGTTCACTAACCTGCTAGCCATCTTTTACGCCTGTGACCATAGCTTGGAGGCAGCGAACACTCCTCCTAAGCACCGGTGGATTGGTACACTTATGTAGCAAAACCACAAAAATAGGATTAGAATTGCATTAAATTTAATTTATCAATCTAGGTTGGTAAAATTGTGATGTGCAAGAACAATAAATGTAGGGTCAAAGTTAAACTATCCTATCCTAATTTTCAAAAACTTTAAAACTCATTAAAAATGTTAATATTCTACAAGTTCTTTAGTGAGAGGTGAAAACAATATACTTAAATCATATGTTGCATATTTATTATGTTTTGAACACTCACATCAACTTGCCTAAGTGTCTTGACAAAGTTTTAAGGTTCATAGAAAATACTAAAAATGAACATACACATGATATAAAGTAAACACACAACTATTGGGTTGGCATCTTGTCACTGGTCACAGCCCGTGGAAGGAGGTTACTATCGCCAAATACATTGCTCCTAGAACCACTCTCGATTGGATCCGAGGAAATATTCTTCTCTGTCCTAGATCCTCCATCATATGAAAGGCTATCACCAAATCATCACATCTTATTCAAAAGGGGCTGACTAGGCAAATTGGTTCGGGCATCTTGGTAAGGGTGGGTAGTAATTCGTGGTTGGGCAGTGGGAGGAATTTCATATTGCCTGAATATATCATCAATCACCTGAACAGAGTTGGATATCACCATCTTGCTCATATTTTTGATATGGATCAGTCTAATTGGTATGCACAGGGATGGAAATATACACAAAATCTTGGGATACCCAGGGAGGTTCACTACGACTGGTATTGGTACACCAGAGTGCTAAAAGCCTCACATATCTAGCTCTTGGACCAGGATGATCAACTCATTTGGGCACTCTCATCCAGAGGGATTTACTCTCCTAAAATTGGGTATATCACTCTTTCACATCTCAAAGAACCTCAGGAAAAACTTTGGTGGTGGCCTAATATCTGGAAGTTGCAAGCTCCCCATAAAACTAGACTACTGTTGTGGTGCATTCTTCATAATTTTCTTCCGACTATGGAAAATCTCCATAGGCATGCCATTAATAGCCCATCCAGATGCAGCTTATGTCACGCCAATGAGGAGGATGCTCATCACATGTTTCTAGATTGCCCCTCTATCCAGTTACTCTGGAATCTGGTCACTAATGAGCTGAGGTGTGCTCATACTTAGCAAGGTACTTCCATTATGGAGGCCTGGAATGTGTGGTGGCACGTTGTTTCAAGCATTAAATTGCGTAATATTCCTTTACTTATTGCATGGGGTATTTGGACTGGGCGTAATCGACATATTTTTAAAGGTCTACAATTGAATTGGGATCATATCTGCGCTGTTACCATTGCCACTTATAACCTCATACCTGAAGTGGCACAACCCAACCGAATCAAGAACCGCACTCCTGAATGCATTGACAAAACCCAGATGTGGGCATACTTAAACGGGGCCTCTAATCAACATGGGTGTGGGGGTGGGGCCATACTCTTCATATCTTCCACTCACTACTATTACCTCAAAATGGGGCTGGGACCTGCTTCAAATAACTTTTCTGAACTCCTCAACCTCCAACTTCTACTATTATTTTCCTGTGAAAAAGAATGCAACAATATTCAGATCTTTGGAGATTCACTTTTTGTCATTAACTGGTTCAATTATATTGCACAGTGCCACACTCACACACTTACAACATTATTGCGGGAAGTTATTCATCTAAAAACTTATTTTGATACTATATCTGTCACTCATATTTACAGGCAGAGGAACCAAGTGGCAGATAAAATTTCCAAAGAAGCAACGGATTTAGAGTGGGGAAAATGGTTCATCATTGAACATGATGGTGCATAGGTGTACAGATATTTTCACAGGCCATTCATTGATGACTTTCAGGATTTTTGAGCAGTCATCCCATGACTGTATTTTGATAGACATGATTATTGGGAGATATGTTTTTTGGCTGAGACTCCTATGTTATTAATTATCGATAGCTATTTTGTTTTCTTGTTACATATGTACATAGCTAGTATTAGATTTGTCC
Organism: Pinus albicaulis; assembly: GCA_034641835.2. NCBI lineage: Eukaryota > Viridiplantae > Streptophyta > Pinopsida > Pinales > Pinaceae > Pinus > Pinus albicaulis. Next base: position 644,169,588 of record CM076570.1, on the reverse strand, counting down.
TATCAGCATGATATTTGCAGCATATATTGCATTGATACATGAAAATATATGCCTCCTTGATGAGGATATAGTTGATATGTTTTGCTCTATAATGGATTCTCATTAGTAAAATGTAACATGTAATTTTTCTATGTAAATGAAAAGTTAAGAATTTTTCCTTGGGAAAAAAAAGTAAACACACAACTAAAATTAAATCAATTTTATTTGAATTTATGAATATTTTGAACTGGCATATACTCATATTTTATTCACAAATCCAATTTCTCTCCACAAAGATATCCATAATTCCAAGTGTTCACTCGTAAACTATGCACACAGAGTTGCAATAAAATCACTTGACTGTACAAATACTTTGAAATTTCATATATTGGGATCCCTATCACAAATACGAGTTCTCTACATATATATATCTATAATGCAAGTGTTCACTAAAAAACGAGAAATATGATCTTCCAAACAACAGTAATATATTATAAGAGTAATAAACAACTAGTGAGCTTAGAAAAACATAAAAAAGAAATAAAGAATGTACAAGAGAGAGTATGAACATAAAGAGCATAAATAAACATAAATGTACAAGCTATACCAACATACATCAAATTAATGTACAACACATGGAAATTGGTGCACAATATTTGGTTTGTCGAGGGCCCTCCACTCCTCGGCAAGCACACTAGTTTATCTACTAGAAGTTGAATATCAGAGCAACAACATATATTAAGTAAAAGGATAAAGATACAAAATATTAAAGTATATATACAAATATATTTCTAGAAGTATTATAATTACAAATTCTAAATATCTCGTCCTTCCTCCCTTTGAATTGGAGAAAGTAATATATCTATACATGATTTGATTTTAGAAAAGGATAAAAAACTAGTTAGTTCATATATGTTACAAGTCAATGTGGGCATCATCCCAAAACACAGATCAATATCCATTAGGTTCTATCATACTCTAAATTAGTTGCTTCATGCCCTAAACAAGTTATTCCATTGGTGGTTTCCTTCATGAAAGTTTCACTGCTTAGATGCCAGTTGAAGTGCCCCATTGAGCCATCAACGCACCCCTAAACTGCAGTAATTGATTTGCAAAGCATCTAATCCCCTGCAAGGTTGTGTTGCAGAGGATATAGGCCCACTTTAAGGTGTGTTGGTTGACCAGGAGTGAATTTTTTATTGGATTCCGGGAATCTTTCAACCTCTAGTGGCTTGTAGAAGTTGTTCCAACTTTCACCTCATATGATAGCTTTGAATATGGACACCATGACTCCATTAAACCTCTTATCCTCCTATTCCCATGAACAAGGAAACCTCTTCATCCATTTTTAGGAAATAAATTCAATGATTCATTTATGTCAAACTACCTTGATCTACTTATAAATAGAGCACTGATCATAGTGCACAAGACAACAATAATTTGTGTTAAGTAGAGTTATGCTGGTGAGATCACAACTCTTGGAGGTATTGTGCATGTACTGTGATGCTGCTAGATTGTTGATGTTGGATGTGATGAGGATGGGACTAAAGCTATATGAGTGACATAAAATCGATCAATTGGTTGTACTCTTCCTTCTACTTCATAATAAAGACATTTGTTCCTTTCCTAATGCATGCGTCAATGATGTTATATGTGTATTTATGAATTTAATCGATTCAATTTGTTTAACTTGAATAGATCATATTTCATTTATATTTTTTTATGTCTTCTACTTGCAATTTCTAGTATTAATCAAGTGAGTTTAGTTATATCGAGAGCTACGGAAGCGATGAAGGGAGGCAAGGAAAAGTGAAAAGATTACAAGCAGGTTTTCCTCCCTTTATCTATTATTTTAAGGAAAAGGTCATATATCTTTCTTTCTGCTGTTCTAAGTGCACCACCACATATATGGAAAGCATACTTATCCATAGGTTTGATTTCTGTAAAACAATATCCACTTTTCTCTCAAGTAGGTACAACCAATTTTTAGGAAAGTCAACAAGAAAATGTGTCTAATTTATTTTTCCCTTAAATAATTTAGACAATAAATTGTAATATTATCTCATAACAACTTGTATTAGTTAACTAAGTGAGATAGAATTAGTTAGATCAAGAATTTATATTTGAGGGTCAATGGTGAGGTATGTAGAGTGATTCTATTATTTTAGGGGTCTAGTTGTAGTTAATGCACTAGTGTAGTGTGAGTTTAATCAATTAAATCAAAATAATTGAGTTAAAATTAGTTTAACTGGTTCTATCTGAGTGATGAGCTAGTGAGAGTTCAAGTGAATTATATTAGATTTAATTCAAAAGTAGTGATCTACCAAGTAACTGATCATTTTGTATTATTATTTGTATGCATGTCAAATATGATGAAGACCCAGTTGGGACAAAGGTTAAAGGGAAGTAAAATATCAGTTGCATTATTAGATAACTACCCAAGCGTAGTTATAAAGCCACATGATGCCCTTGAAGGATTGTGCAGTCAAGGAAGGTTGGAATTTATATTTAATAGGGATTTATTTTCCTAAGGATTGCGTGAGTAAGGCAAGCTGAAGGTGGGTTGCAAATTGGCTATGTGTTTGTCTAATTGTGCCTAGATCAGTGTGAGATGATTGGTAGAGTGTATGAGGTTCTTGTGAGCACACATGCATTGTATTACTTCATGATTCCTTGGCTTATTATACAATAGAGATAGAGGGGTTTTTAGAAGTTTCTTTCCCCAGGAAAATCTTGTATTGTGCGATTGATTTACTTCTTTCTCTTACTTGCATGTGATTTGGAGATCGTGATTTATATTCCGCAAATATAGTAGAAGGATTTAGTATCTTGTTTTAGTATATTTAATTATCGGATTGAATCCATTAGTGTAATTTCTACATGGTATCAAAGCGCCAGGAATCACAATAATGGAGAATAAATTGAGTTTGTGTCGAAAAATATTCAAATTTTTCATTACATTCTTTGGAGCTAGTAGCAGATCAAGATGTATTTCAATGGCTTGAGACTCGAATATGCACTCGAGCGCAGTTCAAATTATATTGCATGGAAGGATAGGATGGAGGCAATTTTGGAGGAAAATAGGTTGAAGGAATTTATAGATAGTGATATTCCCAAGCTCGCAATAGCAGATGCCCAACTTCTTGATGCATGGCAGAAGAAGGTAGCAAAGGCGAGAAGGATCTTGTTAGAGGGAGTTCGAGATCATATTTTCTTGAATCTCCATCGCAAGGAAACTCCATATGCTATGTGGAAGGCCTTGGCATAATTGTTTCAAAGCAGCAGTGACCATAGAAAATTGGCACTCAAGGACAAGCTCAGGAAAATCAAAATGGAGAAAGGCGACACAATCCATAAATACTTGACCAAGTTCACTCAATGTTGAGATGAGTTTGGAAGTGCTGGGATTACTATAGTTGATGATGAATTGGTGATCCTATAACTTCTAGGCATTCCCAAGAGTTGGCATAGTTACCAGGACTCTGTGAATGAGAGGGAGAAGTTACCAGATTGGGAGCGACTATGGTCGGATTTGGTACAAGAAGAATTTTGGCAGAATACCAAGGATGGATCCTCATTAAAGACTAATGATGAGGAAAAATGTGCCTTGGATGGTAAGGCAAAGAAGGGGAAAGGAAAGAAGTCCTAATCCAAATCTAAGACCAGCAAATAAGGAAAGAAGTGAGACATGTCAAAAGTGAAATGTTTTCACTATCATGATCATGGACATTATGCCACAAATTGTCCAAAAAGGAAGAAGAACAAAAAGAAGGCTCCAGGAGCTACAACGGGTGAAGCTTTGGCCTCATATTTTGAGTTGTAATTCTCTCTTACCGCATGCATGGTGTCAACTATGATGGGATATATGTGGCACTTGGATAGTGGAGCATCTTTCCACATGACTGGCAACAAATAAATCTTTAGTAGCTTGGAGGAGAAGGATCTTTAGATGTACATCGAGATGGGTGATGACGAGAGGTATAATGCTACCGATATTGGTACAGTTAATTTCCAGAGACAATCAGGGAAACCTTTCATATTAAAATATTTCATGCATGTACCAAGTTTGAAAAAGAATTTATTTTCAATTGCTATGTTGGAGGATCTTAGATATGATGTGGTTTTCAGTGAAGGAAAGGCATTCCTTCTTCACAAAGCCATAGGAAAGTTAAAGAAGATTTGGGTTCGTGTGAAGAAGATCTACAAAATTGATGTAGATGGTTGCACAATATTGAGCAATATAGAATACGAAGTGGTGAGTCGGGATACTAGTGAGTTATGGCACAGGAGGTTGGGTCATATACACCACAGTGCTTTGAGGATCATGCAAGATATTTATACATTTTTTCCAAAGGGTACACTTGCACAAATAGACACATGTAATGGATGTACCATGGGGAAGTATACAAAGGTCACCCTTCATGAGAAGGAGAACCAAGCAGCGACAATCCTTGATAGAGTTCACTCATACGCATGTGGACCATTCTCAATAGCTTCCATAGCAAAGCAAAAGTATTATGTGATTTTTGTTGATGATTTTTCTAGAAAGTGTTGGATATTCTTTCTGCAGAATAAATATCATAAGTTCTCCAAGTTTTGTGAGTTAAAAGCACTGGTAGAGAAAGATACAAGGAAGAAGGTGAAGGCTCCAAGGAGCAACAATGGTGGTGATTATATCTCTAATGAATTCAAGAACTTCTATGCCAAAGAATGAATTCAGAGAGAATTGATTGCACCTCATAACCCACAACATAATGGGGTTGTAGAAAGGAATAACAAAACAATTGTGGGACTAACACAAGCTATGTTACATGATTAGGGCCTACCGTTTCATCTGTGGGCACATCCATGCAACAAAGTGGTATTTGTGCAGAACCGTAGTCCGCATCGGATACTTTGCATGAGTACACCAAAGGAGCCTTTTTCAGGTAAGAAACTGGATGTTTCATATTTTAAAATTTTGGCTCATCTATCTATTTCCATGTGACCAAATATGCAAGGAAGAAGCTAGAACCAACAACAGAGTTTGGTATATTTGTGGGGTACACTAATACTCCCCACAACTATTAGTTGTATTTTCCGGCACACGGGATGACAATTGTCAGGAGAGATGTGAAATTTTATGAGGATAAAGCAATGCGATTGTCCCTTGAGAGGGAGCTTGACTTGCATGTAGAGGAGGAACTCCTAGTTCCAAAGGATGAAATTTGGGATGTGGAGTAGCCACAAGCAAAGGATCATGGAGTTGCATAAAATACTCATGCAGAGCCATCCACCAGAAATGGTAGGAAGCTCACCAGAGAGGCTGACATATTGATGCTAGATGCGATAGAGAATGTAGGTGCACCTACATCATAGTGCAGGCAGAGAAGATCCCCAGACAGGTACTAGATACATGTCTCTTATGAGATAGTGTATTATGTCAGAACCATCCTCTTTTGAGGAAGAAGTGAAACAACCAACATGGTTTGATGCCATGGTTGAGGGGTATGACTCCATTATCAGGAACAATGTATGGGAAGTGGTCCCAAGACTAGTGGGGAAGTTAGTGGTTGCATCCAGGTGGATCTACAAGGTGAAGCATGTAATAGATGGGAGTGTGGAGAAATAAAAGGCTATATTTGTGGCACGAGGATTCTCATAGGTGGAGGGGATTGACTATGAGGAGAATTTTTCACCAGTTGCAAGGTACCCATCAATTAGATCCATCCTTGCACTCACAATGCATATGGGGTGGAAGATACATCAGATGGATGTAAATACAACCTTTCTCAATGGATTTATTGAGGAATAAGTGTACATTGAGAATCCATAAGTTTTTGAGACCTTTTACAAGGAGCCACATGTGTGCAGACTCAAGAGAGCATTGTATGGGTTGAAGCAAGTACCTCGTGCTTGGTACACTAGGATCAACATCTATTTCACTGGGTTGGGCTTCACAAAGAGTGAAGTCGATGTGAACCTACATCATATTGTGTTTGATGGTAAGAAATTGATTATTGTACTTTAAGTTGATGATCTTATATTGACAGATGATGAGAAGCTCATAACTTACTGCAAAGAGGATCTTGCAAGAGCATATGAGATGAAGGATGTGGGGCTCTTACACTATTTCCTTGGCTTGGAAATATGGTAAAGATATGGGGAGCTATTTTTATCTTAGGGAAAGTATGCCAAGGAGATTTTGAGTAAGTTCCACATGGAGGGCAACGAACCCATGGAGACTCTGGTTGCAGGAAAATGGAGGAAGTAGGATGCTAATTTGGGTGAGATAGTGGATGCTACTTTTTACAGGAAGATTGTGGGTTCACTTATGTATTTGGTGAACACACAACCAAACATATGCTACGCAGTTAACCAACTTAGTCAAGTTATGGTTAAGCCTACCAAGATCTTTTGTAAGGTGGGGAAGGATGTTTCGAGATATCTTAGGGGCACTACAGAGTATAGCTTATGGTGCAGACAGACAGAGGGAGTGAAGGTTCCAGGCTTCACCGATGCATATTTGGTAGGTAGTCTATCAAACAGGAAGAGCACTTCAAGGGGCATCTTCAACATAGAATTAGCAACAGTTTCTTGGTACAATAGGAAGTAGAGATCAGTTGCACTTAGTTCATCCAAGGCAGAGTACATGGAAGCTAGTCAGGTTGCATATGCGGAAATTTGGATGAGGAAGATACTTGTTGGTTTGTTTGGTCATCAGATGGATCTGACGGTGATACATTGTGGTAACCAGAGTTTCATAAAACCCTTAGTTAATCTGGTATTCCATGACAGGTCCAATCATATTGATATATGGTACCACCATCTTAGAGATTGTGCTCGGAGGTGCATTATGTTGTTGCAGTACATTCCCACAGAGGATCAAGATGAAGATATCTTGACAAGGCGCTTGCAAAGAGAAAATTTGAATACCATAGAGGCAGGATCGGGGTAGTTTATAATCCCTTTCTTGTTGAGAGGCAGTGTTGAAAAGTCAACAAGAAAATATGTGTCTAATTTATTTTTCCCTTAAATAAATTAGAAAATAAATTGTGATCTTATCTCATAACAACTTGTATTAGTTAACTAAGTGAGATAGACTTAGTTAGCTCAAGAATTTTGATTTGAGGGTCAATGGTGAGGCATGTAGAGTGGTTCTATTATTTTGGGGGTCTAGTTGCATTTAATGCAATAGTGTAGTGTGAGTTTAATAAGTTGACTCAAAATAATAGAGTTAAAATCAGTTTAACTAGTTCTAACTGAGTGATGAGCTAGTGAGATGTCAAGTGAATTAAATTAGATTTAATTCACAAGTATTCATCTACCAATTAATTGATGATTTTCTATTATTAGTTGCATGCATGTCAAATATGATGAAGACCTAGTTGAGACAAAGTTTAAAGGGAAGTAAACTATTAGTTGTATTATTAGTGAACTTCCCATGTGCAGTTATATATCCACAGGATGCCCATGAAGGATTGCACAATCAAGGAATGTTAGAATTCCTATTTAATAGGGATTTATTTTCCTAGGGATTGCGTGAGCAAGGTAGGATGAAGCTGGGCTAAAAATTGGCTATGTGTTTGTCCAATTGTGCCTCGATCAGTGTGATACGATTGGTAGAGTGTATGAGGTTCTTATGAGCACACATGCATTGTATTGTTTCATGATTCCTTGGCTTATTATACAATAGATATAGAGGGGTTTTTATTAGTTGCTTTCCCCAAGAAAATATTATGTTGTGTGATTGATTTACTTCTTTCTCTTACTTGCATGTGATTGTGTGATTGTGATTTATATTCCGCAAATATTGTAGAAGGATTTAGTATCTTGTTTTAGTACACTGCATGATCAAATTGAATCCATTGGTGTAATTTCTACACAATTTTCTCATAATTAGAAAATAATTATCTCTACAAATACTCTTGCAAATCTCTAATATATTTGATAGAAAATCTTATCAAAACTTCCATGATTCTTCTCATTGAATATGCTTGAATAATCATCTCAAATAATCCTTAAATCATCAAGAGTTGAAGATAAATTCGAATTTTAGGATGAGTGGTCATATATAACCTTGTTGGAGTCTTCAAATATGCCTATACACGTCACAAAACTCACCTAAATTTTAGATATAAGTGAAAATATGCTATTTTTCTAATAATTTATCATAAACTCAAAATAAAAAAATAAAAAAATTCTTTGGAAAGTAATAAGTCTAAATCGATATATGATCATAAAAATGATCTTAATGTAAGGTTACATAAAAGTGATATATGGTTAAAAGTGAGGGAAAATGAAGAAAAAGAGGGTGCAAATATGTTTTTGTGATACTTTTGTGAGCCAAGGACACTCATATCCACCATTATTAAGATATGTGATGAAGAAGTTTGGAATATTACTTCTAGTAGGATGGATGGATATCAGAGACAAAGATGGTGGTCACTATGACTACCATGCCTCATCTTCAAATTGAGCCATGAGGAACTAGCTCTCTATTTCAATTGGATTATGAGACCGATAATAGGGTAGATAGGGTAATGCCCATATGGATTAGTAGTAGATTGATGTGAGATATTGGATGATCCAAGGTCGAGGAGATTGCACTATGTGACTGCTGAGCTCTTATGGAACTTGGCATAATAATCAGATTAGCTACCTGATTAGAAATGACCCATGGGTGTATACAACACATGGGCTATATGAAAACATGATTTCAGTATATGTAGTTAGATACATTATCTCAAGAGGAAAAAATACATGATACATACTTCAAAAATATGACCAATGGATTATATCTTGGAGCATTGTTGAGGATGGAAATAATTTTGAGTAGGGATGAAGTTAGGCCCTAGGTGTTGGGTGTGCACATAGCTAGGTGCACATGGTGGGAGACACCCTCATTACAATAATTATGATGTTTAGATCATAAGAAGTGTAACGAAAATGAAACTTGGGGTTTTGAATTGTAACTTGTGTACATACATGCACATTAAGGAATGCATGGCTAGGAGAGTTGAGTGATGAAATGGAATGGGTGTGGTAAAAGCATAAATCCCACACCCAAATGAAATGGAGGAATTTCAGTTTCCAAGTCGAATGACTGCACAATACGTTTCTACTTGAGAGAATGTTTAACTAAAGTGGATAGGAGTTGTTCGTGATGGGTTGAATAGAAGGTGAAGGGGTGCATACAATGCCATACGAAGGGGTATGTTCCCTCACATGCACCTTGGACACCATATATATACAAGAAACTTACAAAGTGAGGAGGCAAGGGAAAAAGAAATGAACAAAAAAGGATAAGATTCACATATGAGTGAACAAGATACAACAAGAGTTGTGCTAAACGAATTCATGGACTTGGTTTTGGGCATAGTTGGTCTCTAATCGAGGGATTGGAGGATCGGTTCACTTAGGTATTTGTTGGGATCAAAGAGGACTATTGTGGGTTATAGAACCATAGGTTTTGAGCCTTAATCCTCTTGTTTGTAAAGTGTATGAGCAAGGGTTGTACTAGAGGGTTGAACCTCTTGAAATTTGGTGATTGTAACTGATTTAATGAAAGTGGAGACCGTGGTTAATTTTTACAAAAAAATTGTGTTTTATTTGAAACTTGGGGTTTCATATTCTACATGCATATTTTCATTACGATTACGATGGATGTGATAATGCAATTGTTTTTTCTATAACATGGTTATGATATTCCACTAAGCAACAAAGATAGAATTTAAATAATAGGTTTTGTATTGTGAGGTGTAGTTGGTTGCGAAACACATTAGTGCCACATGATCAAGGGTAATGGTGTTCTAAATTACCTTGTAACAATGTGGATCCTTTGGGATTGTGACACTTTTAAACCCAATTCTCCAAATTTGGACCCATCGTTAAAAATGGCCCTATGAGTTGATTCCTCCAATTTTTCCATGTTGTGAAGGAAATCATTTTTGTTGACAGAAACGATCCGTCTAGTCTTATGGGAGGATGTAGAAATAAACAAGTACAATTACATGCAAACTTTCCTAACTTATACTAGAAAATATGAAGGAGGATAGATTTCCTACCTCTCTCTGATGCTAATGCCTTTGGTGTCGACCTTTATTCTTTTGCTTCCAAGCTCATGATCTCCTCTTTGTTGGTGTAGATGAGTTCCTGCAAGAAATAACAAGTGGAGACAAAAAATGTATACAAAGCTTAATATTTTCTAATGCGAGCTATGTAACATATCAAAGAACAATACAATAAATGGATAATAATTGACACATTTATGGAAAGAAAGCACATATTGTATTATTAATATATGAAAAAGGGATCATTACAACCATTGAAGCCTTGATGTTGGAAGCCTCCTTCAGGTGAGATTCCAAAGTCCAAGCCTTAACCTTCAAACAATTCTTCTCCTTTGGAAATGGGTAGCATTTGGGCACAATTCAACACTAGGATGGAAACTAACCAAGAGTGGATGGTGAGGATTTCATTTATAGGGAAGGAGAGGGAGATGAGGATCCATGAAAAGGGGAAGGAGTTCCACATATCAAGGGAGAGATACGTGGAAGGAGGATCTAGTGCTAGGAATGGGAGGTCTTGTTCCAATAATCAACTACCTGAAACCACGTCATCATTCTAAAGCCTTCTAGAAAGGGAAGTGTATCCTCCATTTTGGCAAAAACTACAAGAAGAGGACCAGCGTGGATTTTCCTGATAAAATTTGCATTGGAATTGTTAGACATGTGTAATGCCAAAGGTTACTAGTGTGAGGCATCAATTATAGAAAACACGATGGCCTTGCAAAAAAAGGCTTTTGACAATATTTTCAGAATATTTTCAAGACAAGTATTCTTCCTTTCTTTAGGGAAGCTCTAAACATATTTCATGGTGAATAAATTGTTCACAACAAATTTTATCATTTTGCGACATTTTTGGCATCGACGACACAAAGGGCAACACTTTAGGATACACGATTGGGATTGTGACAAAATATTGTATAACAGATGCCCCCTAAAGCATGAATTCAAAATGGGAAGTGATGGTTGAAATGCTTTACAAGCAAAGGCAAGGAATTAATAAACCATTGTTAGGAGACTTACAAATAAAAAATAATACAATATATCTGACATCTTTGATGTAGGTATGATTAAAGTGTAAGAATTTAAAAATACGCGGATCCACAGTATGGACACAACCATCCATATAGAAAGGATCATGTTTACAATCACGAATACTTAAAAACTTTGCACAACCTGAATTTATCAATTGAAACCCCGTGTCTTCATCTTCATCTTGATCCAATGAGAGTATGAATACATGTGTTGAAGTTGAACATGGAAGAAACCACCTGGTTACTGGTCGATGATGTGAACTGTTAATAGACATGAGAGAAACCACCAATGATGATGATGGCTCTCAAGGTACAACAACACAATCTACAAGTGTGGACAATGAAACTGAAGTTGAACACTCGTAGAATCATTCGAACAAAGGCCAATGATGTGAACCTATTGTCGAATGTGAAGAAGATTCCATTGAGGCATGCAAGCTCCAAGGTACTGAAGGGGAGTTTCTAGATCATCTTCCTAAATAATGAGTCGGAGTCGACAGGAAGTGATCCGTCGAAGGAGGCCCATAATTTTTCCCACATCATTGACACAAAACATAGGATTTTTCAAAGCCAGCGAGAGTGATTCAGGATTGATGCAAAGAAATTAAAATGGGGTATAAGTGGTTTGAACTTACAGATGGGACTTCTCTTGATAAAATCGACGACATGACTCCAGAATTTGGCAACACTGACTCAAAATAGGATCAGAGGTCATGATGACATTATTATATAATCAAATGAGAAGCAAACTGAATTCCAAAATCGAGTAAGAAAAGTGACAAAGGGAGGATTCTCCAAACCCGACATGAGATGCATATAAGTGTCATGTTCAAGAGCGACATGTTGCCTTTCACACAAAATATAGGATATATGTTTCCTTCCATTTCCCCCCATTATTTATAGCAGGTACCTCTTTATTTTTAATGTCAAGCTTGAAGAGGATACCATATTCTTGTCGTATAATTTCATCCTTCAGATGAATCCATCATAGTATATTTAACGGGCCTTAGGAAGGAGTAACCCGGTCTTGTCACGGTGAAAATTCCTTTTTTGTTTTAGTTTTACGAGTCTAACGGAGGGGTAAATCAACATTTTTTTCATTTTTATAGAGTTTGAAAAATAGGCAAAAATAAAATTCCAGATATCCATTTTCGTAAATAGTCTCTTGAATCCAAAAATATAGAAAACAATATTCAAGAGAACCTCTTACACATGTTTGACTAAGGTATTCCTTTTTCGTAACTAGTCTATCTCGGTCCAGAAAAGGGTTAAATTTATATTGAGTAGAAATATTTTCATTTACTTTTATGAGTTTGAAAATACAAGTGCTTGACAATATTTTCATGTTTTGGGAGTCTGAAAAGATATGAAATAGGAATCCTCCTAGAGGAACGAGTGGTATAAAATGGTAGCGACTAGCTCCGGTCATGATGGAACTGCTCAAAAAACGCAAAGGTCAAGAGGTTGTCTAAGAAGACCACTCATTGTAGCGATTCCCTAGGCAAGGTTAAAAAATCCAAGTGATAACGTATGATCGACCTATCAGATGGTGATGATGGAATGAGAAAAGCAAGGCTCATCTCGAAAAGAAAAAGACTGACAAAAATGACAATCAAAATAGGTAGAATGAGAATGGTTTCATTTTTACAGAAGCTTGAAACATGGGAAACTATGCTTGAGAACCCTTGAAGATGGTTTCATTTTTACACAAGCATGAAACCGAGACAAATTATGATTGAGATAAGTTTCATGCCCCCAACATAATGAATCAATTCGAGGTACATGCCCCCAAAGCTTCATTTCATTCACCTTAGTAGACTATAGTTTACTAACATATGGATGGAATGAAGGTCCATTTACGAGATCAAGTGAAAGACTCGACTTGGAATTTATGAGAATCTCTAATTAAAAACTTGAATTGAAAGGGGATTTATTTCATTTTTTAACTAGCTTGACACAATAAAATAATTATGATCATATGTACGTATTTCATTTTTTAATGAGGTTGACGCAGTAAAAGAACTATCCTCATAAGGACTTGTTTCATTTTTAACAAGGTTGACAAAGTAAAAGAACTATCCTCATAAGAACTTGTTTCATTTTTTTAATGAGGTTGATATAGTAAAAGAACTATCCTCATGACACCTTGTTTCATTTTTTAACGAGCTTGAAAAAAGAAAAGGAACTCTGGTCTGACACCTTGTCTCATTTTTTAATGAGCTTGACACAAGAAAAAGAACTCTGCTCCGAAGACCTTGTTTCATTTTTTAAGGAGCTTGCCACAAGGAAAGGAACTCTACTATGAAGACCTTAATTCATTTTTAAAAAGCTTGAGATAAGAAAAGGAACTCTGCTCTGACACCTTGTTTCATTTTTTAATGAGCTTGACACAAGAAAAGGAACTTTGCTCCGACACTTTGTTTCAATTTTTAACAAGCTTGACACGAGAGAAGGACTTATGCTCCAACACTTTGATCATGGCCCATAAGAGGTCATGGATTCTAAGAGGTTCACATCAGATGATATAATGACACTCTGGAAGGGATACATATCAAGGGTTCTAATGGAAAGATGAAAATCCAATTCCCCCATTACATGATGCACTATATCATTGACTAGATCATCAGTAGACGCAAGCATGGAATAGGTTGCCACATAATTAACTTATAGTGGGGAAGATAACTCTTGCATATAAGGACCATTTAGGGATTTTGGTTGATTTGGAGCCAAATTAGGACCAATGAATGAAAATTGATCAATGGTCGCAATTATTCCTTCATGTGGGAAACACATCACACAAAAGAGAGAAGATACAAGAGCTCCCATGACATAAACCTAGTCACACCCAAGGAGTAAATTAAAATCCAAAGGGCCTTGGACAACCATCACATCGACATAGATGATTTTTCCTCCCAAAGTAATAGGAAAATTAGGAAGGATTCCTAATGGTTGACTGGTTCCTTTATTAAAATCCAATAGATTATGGGTAACGAGCACAAATTGCAAAGAACCTAAATCTTGCAAGTAGTTTAGGACATAATACAAACAGATGTGCCTTCATTTATGATTGTGCTAGGTACGAGTATATTATAAGCATGTATTGTGATCTGAAATGACATGTAAGAAAGAAATGATACCATGCCAATCGACTCCAATCAAAATAAGTGAGCATACTTCTTAGGGGTGTCATGGGAACGGGATAAATTCCCCCTTTCACTATGGGAATGGGAGGATCACCCCCATGTACTGTGGGAACGGGAGGATTCCCCGCCCAACTCATTAGAATTTGAAGAAAGAAGAAGAACATGAGTGGTATGAAGTTCACTCTCTATTGGAAAGGTATGATCAAATGAAGGTGAAATCGAGACAACCATCTTCTCAACCAATGGTTGGTCAGGAACGGGCTCATGGGATTCCCTTTCAGAGAGAGTGGGATTGACTAGATATGAATCCTAATCAATCACTTCATCAACTAGTGGAGGATCAAGGGAAAAATTTCAATAACCAGTTGGAAATGAGGTTGATAAGCTGTAATGTTTTCCAACACTTTTGAGGCTTCACCCATATAAGGACAAAGGTGAATAGGATGATTCCCTTCACATAACGTACATGGAAATTTGACTTTACACTTTTTGCCATGGAACTTACTATCACTAGTTGAGGGTTTATCACCAGCATGATCTCTGGAGGCCGATGACAAAGGCCGATTTGAGCTTGTGGACCACACTTCGAATACCTTGGGAATACCAGGAAAATATATAATAAGGTGGTCACCCTTACATAACTTGCAAGGGAGCTTCATTTTTTGGGGCTGATTGGAAGGTTTTTCCACATTAGTTGCTTCTATAGAAATAGTTGCTTGGTTGACCCCTTGCTTATTTTTCTTCTTCTTCTTCTTTGGCCTTTTCTTCTTCTTCTTAGCTTCCTAGTTACTAGAATCAATACTTTCACCAGGTGAAGAGGAAGAATCGGAGGAAGAAACAATAGTTGAAGCAGGAAAAGGGTAAAATTTAGGATCAACATGAGGTTGATGTTGTTCAGGTGGAAGGAAACTTGGTTGAGAAGTATTTTGGTCATTTGGAACCATAAGGGTCGAAAATAACCAGACTAGAAAACCAATAGTAAATCTGGGAAGGGACAACGTTGCCATATAAGGAGCACAAATATTTCCAAAATGAGGAAAAGGACCACGATTCTTGTCAGAGGGGTTTCCTTGATTGTTAGACTCAGGAAAATTCACCATTAGTATCAACCTAAGATATACAAAGGAGGTGTTCCACGAAGAGGATGTTACTCTATGGTGAATTAATTAATTTTATAAATCAACAACAAAAATAAATCAAAGATTGGAATCTAGGCATAAAGGTTAACCAAGCAACCATGAACTACAATATACACATTAGCGAACCAACGACTTTAACGTACGTCAACCAATCTCCCCGAATGTTGTGTTTGGTGTATAACGATATACAAGATGACAAACTCGGTTACCTAGATGGACAAAAACCTATAGGGTAATCCCAAAAATATACTCGATGTTATGTGGGAGTGTAGTCCATAGTAGTGTTGTATAATGTGTAACCATTCGATGAGAGTGTTCTGATATAATTTCATGCGTGGAGCACTGTAAAATATACGCAAAGGTACAGGGAGAACAATCATATACACTTTTGTACATGGAACAAGAAATCACCCCTGGGATGCAATGCTTGAAAACAATGACAACTCCTACGTTTAACAATGTCGGAAAATGTCTCTAGCCTAGACCTCTAAAATTTTTCATTAATGTTCCACACGATCCTTAGGTTAATTGAGAAAAATTTTAAAGTTGGTCTTGAATTGTGTTTTGGTTTCAAGGCTCAAAAAATAAATGTCACATGAACACCTATGATACATCTAATGTGAATAAAAATATGTTTTCATCTTCAATGAAAGCTATCTAGTGTAGGGAAGAAGTGAAACCATTTATGCAACAATCCAATATGCAGCAAACAAGAGATTCCTAACTAGATCTTTCAATTTTAGAAATACAATGCAACAACCAAAAAGTAAATGAATTTTAATTCACTAAAATCCACCCACATTAATTTTTTCTTGAATGAGGATTCACTTATCAACTTTCAACACTAAGAAATGTAATCTATGCTAAATGAAAATCTCAAGAACAACTTTCTGATGCAATTTAATCTAATGCAATTTCCAGAAGTAATGATCAAATTTGAGATGAAGGCTTAACAAACGAAAATGAAATTTCTTTTCTAGTTTCAAAAGAACTAAAAATTATTATCAGAAAACAAATCCTTAATTCCTTCCACACATGCAAGCATCAAAACAGTAGATTCGATTTACACAAAGAACTAAAGACTCAACTAAATTTCGTTTTGACTACTTCAACATGTAAAGGAATTTTGCAAACCATTAAGAAACTAACAACAATAATTGAAAATCCTATGGAAATAGAGTATGAGAAAAACTTTAGAGATCAAGAAATTTCAGATCTCTAGATAGAAACCCTAAAAATTCTCAATATTTTGGACCAACACTACTTCACTCAGCCAAATTTGCACAAACAATGTCTTCAACACTATTTTACTCAGCCAAATCCATGTTGGCAATGCTCTTTCCCTTACATAAAAAGTTGTTGGACAAGAAACTAGACCAACACAGGTAGACAATGGAAGATAGGGTCTTAAGCGCGACTGTTAGCAACCAAATCCACGTTGAGGATAGAAACAATTTTGAGTGGGGAGTATGTTAGGCCCTGGGTGTTGGGTGTGCACATAACTAGGTGCACATGGTGGGAGACACCCTCATCACAAGAATTGTGATTTTTATATCACAAGAAGTGTAATGAAAATGAAACTTGATGCTTCCATTTGTAATGCATGCACATGCAAGAACACCAAGGAATGCATGGCTAGGAGAGTTGAGTGACGAAATGGAATGGGTGTGGTAAAAATCGTGCATGCCACACCCAAATGAAATGAAGGAATGCCAGTTTCCAAGTATAATTACTGCACAAGACGTGTTGAATTGAGAGCATGTTTAACTAAAGTGGATAGGAGTTATTCGTGATGGGTCAAATAGAAGGTGAAAGGGTGCAGATGGTGACATACGAAGGGGTATGTTCCCTCACATGCACCTTTGACACCATATATGTACAAGAAATTTTCAAAGTGAGGAGGGAAGGAAAAAAATGAACAAACAAGGAGAAGACTCACATAGGAGTGAACAAGCCACAGCAAGAGTTGTGCTGAACGAAGTTAGGGACTTGGTTTCGGATGTAGTTTGTCTCCAACTGAGGGGTTGGAGGATCGGTTCACTTAGGTATTTGTTGGGGTCAAAGAGGACTATTGTGGGTTATATAACCATAGGTTGTTATTCATAATCCTCTTGTTTGTAAAGTGTATGAGTGGGGGTTGTGCTAGATGGTTGAACCTCTTAAAATTTGGTGATTGTAACCAATTTAATGAAAGTGGAGACTGTGGTTCACTTTTTAAAAAAAATGGTATTTACTTTTAAACTTGGTTTTTCTTAGTCTACATTCATATTTTCATTATGATGACAATGGATGTGACAATGCAATTATTTTTCTATCGGTTATGATATTCCACTAAGTAACAAAGATAGAATTTAAATAATAAGTATTGTATTGTGAGGTGTAGTTGGTTGTGAAACACATTAGTGCCACATGCACAAGGGCAACAACGTTCTAAAGTACCTTGTAACAATTCAGATTATGACAATTTTAAACCCAATTCTCCAAATGGGGACCCATCACTAAAAATGGCCCTATGAGTTATTTCCTCCAATTTTTCCAAGTTGTGCGAGCAATCCTTTCTATGGATATAAACGATCCCTCTAGTCCTATGGGAGGATCTAGCAACAAAAGAGAACAATTACATGCCAAATTTCCTAACTCATACTAGAAAATACGAAGGAGGATATATTTCCTACCTCTCTCTAATGCTAATGCCTTTGGTGTCGACCTTGATTCTTTCACTTCCAAGCTCATGATCTCCTCTTTTTTGGTGTAGATGAGTGCCTGCAAGAAAGAAAAAGTGGAGAGAATAAACCTATACAAAGCATAATAGTTTCTAATTCGATTTATTTAACATATCAAGGAAAATTACAATAAATGGATAATAAATGACATATTTATGGAAAGAAAGAACATATTTCATTATTAATAGATGAAAAAGGGAAGATTACAACCACTGAAGCCTTTACGTTGGAATCCTCCTTCAAGGGAGATTCCAAATTCCGAGCCTTAACCTTCAAAAAATTCATCTCCTTTTCAAATTGGCAGCATTTGGGCAAAATTCAGCACTAGGATGGCAACCAATCAAGAGTGGATGATGAGGATTTCATTTATAGGGAAGGAGAGGTATTTTACGATCCATGAAAAGGGGAAGGAGTTCCATATATCAAGGGAGAGATCCATTGAAGGAGGATCTATGGACATGAATGGGAGGTCTCATTCCAATCATCAACTACCTGAAACCACGTCATCGTTCTATAGACTTCTAGCAAGAGAAACTTCTCTTCCATTTTGGGAAAAACTGCCTGAAGAAGACCAATGCAAATTTTCCTAATAAAATTCATGCTAGAAGTGCTAGACATGTGTAATGCCAAAGGTTACTATTGTGATGCATCAGTTATAGGAAACACAATGGGATTGCAAAACAAGGTTTTTAACAATCCTTTCGTAATCCTTTCAAGGAAAGTCTTCTTCCTTTCTTCAGGGATGCTATGAACATATTTCATGGTGAATACATTGTTCGTGACAATTTTTATCACTTTGCAACATTTGTGGCATCGATGATACAAAGGGCGACACTTCAGGATACAAGACTGGGATTGTGACAAAATAATGTATAAAATTCCACTTTAAAAGCATCTATATGGATAAAAAATAATATAATTATCCAATATGGATCATACCTCCTCATTTTTTGAGGCTTTTGGTCCCTAAATGATTTTACTAAATGAAGTGAGGAAAAGTTTCTTCTACCTTCTCCCTAGAATACCATTTTTATTTTCCTAAAAGTTGTCCTTTCAACCCAATTTTTCAAAGGTCATGTTTCCCTTGTCTTGTAATTCTAAACCTCTTTTACAAAATTGTATCCTCTATCAACTCTGGTTGAGCATATAGAACTAATTCCTTTATGGAAATAAGGAACTACTCCTCTTCCTGAATCAACATGGAAGGCTCATAGAGTGATATTTTCCACATTCACCAATGAGTAAATGCACGTGTATGGTGGTAGAATGAATCTATAAGAATTATCTCCCACCCTTCCTAGTATTTAAATAGGATAATTTAATAGAGGCTTGATTTTCCTATTAGGACCATATAGAATCTCCTTGTTAAATTTCAACCATCTCCATGTCCCACTCTAAATGAATTCTCTATTATATGTTGATGATACTGAACCTTAGACGTTTCAATGTGACTTATTTAGCATCTTCTATACTTGCAAATGAATTTGCCTAATTTTCTCAACAATTTTTTTCTACTCTTAATTCATCCCCTTTTAGAGACTCCCTCACTCATTCTTGCTTCCCATATACAACATCCAAATATTAAGGTTAAAAATATCCAAAACAAGTTTCAAATGGGGACTTACCAGTAGAAGTGAAGGTTTCTTTGTTATAAGAGTGTTGTATATAAACTAGATTTCCATCCCATATCTTTGGATGCCTTTGATAAGTTGCAACAAATTATTGTTGACTACTGATGTTTTCCCACCTATCTACAAATGGAATGTTGTAATCTATAGAACTATTACAATTTGTATCCATATTCTCCCACAATGTAGTAAAAATTGCACTGAGAAATATAATTCCCCTATTTGAAACAATGCTCCTCAGTATCCCATAATTCGCCCATACCTATTCAAAGAACTAGTTTGTTGCATCTTTCCCTCTAATGATATTTTTAGAACACACATATTGTTGAACCTATCAACTACCATAAATAGGTATTCATTTCCCTTCTTAGTTGTGGGTAAATCTCCCAAAAACTCCATGGAAATGCTTTCCCAATGATGAATGGGTATAGGTAAGGGTTGTTATAGACTATTTCCTATTTCTAGGCTTGTTGTTAGAATAAAGCATACATCCTCTAATGATCCTTGTTACATGTTCTTACATTTTGGGCCAATACACATACCTTTATAAGTTGGCCATTATCTTACCTACACAAAATTTCTTACAACCTTAGAGGTGTGAGGCTCTCTGATTAGCTACATTCACTCAAGTTTAGGAACAAAAAGGTTTTCCACCTTGTTGAGTAACCCATTCCGAATATTATAGTCAATTGTGTCATCACAATCACCTACATGGATCTAGAATTGCAATTATTGACACAACTCTTTCAATTCTTTATCCTCTATATATGCCTCTTTTTATGCATCACTGGTGATAGGATCCATGCGCATTAAAGTCCCCAAAGATGTAATTATGGAAGTCAGGGACCTTAAAATAATGTCAACCAAATTGTTTTATTTGAAGAGTAAACGAAACTATTATAAGAACTACCTCTACTTTTAGTGTCTATTCTATTGTAGCTTACTTTGGGCTTGCAGGTATTATAGTGACTGATGATGTCTGTGAATGAAAATATCCTTTCCCATCAGATATAATTTCCACTTTTTGACTTGTACTAGGGAATATATCACCTTTTCATATGTAGGGTAGCTAAGAACCACCCCATGAAATACTTCAGAATGGTAGCATATAGGCCTTCCTATCTACATGAAGGTCGTCACATGGCATACACAATCACATTTATCTCCACTTCGAAGGGCTTCTAAAAATTTGGTAATATGAGAACCAATTATTGATTGATTTTCTTCTTCAACTCTTCAAAGGAAATTTACTAACCCTTACCCAATTTAAAAATCTATTCATTCATTGTATGGCATGAGGTGGTGAATCTACTACTAAAAATGAAGCTATGAGTTTCCTTAGGTACTGTGTTTCCCCAACAAAAATCTTGACTTTAGAGATATTTGTAGGAACTGACCACTTCACGATGGTTTCCAAATTTTTAGGTTATATGTTGAGATCCCCTCCACCAATCACATAACATAAATACACCAAATGATACTATGAAAACTCACATTTTTTACGAGTATTTGGTGCTTCTTCAAAATATATACCACCTGAATCAAGCAAGAGATATGATCCTCCTAGATAGTCTTATAATTCTATATATAATCCATATAAAAAATAAAAAATGAATCTAGATAAGGGAACAATAAATCACTCATTAATCTCTTGAATGTTGCAGGTGTGTTACATATACCAAATTTCATGACTAACCACTCATACAAACCTTGTTTGGTTTTCAAGAAAATTTTCCAGGTGTCTACTTCTTTGAATCGAACTTGGTGATACCATTATTTTAAATCTAGCTTAGTGAAATACTTTTCTTGCTCGAAGTGATATAACAGATCACCAATCACGGGAAAGTGGTACTTGTTCTTAAGCATAAATTTATTTAATGCTTTGTAATTGATGCACATCCACCAATTTCCGTCCAATCTTTGGAACAATTATGATGGGTGACCCACAGGTTGAGGTAATTGGTAAAATCACACCCTACACTATAAATTTTTGCAATCGCTTCTTCAATTTTCTTGCTTCTAAAATAAATTTCTTGTACAACTCAATATCGGGAAATGGAGAGTCTAGAAACAATATGATCTCATGCTCCACCTCCCTCTTGGGTGGTAGTCCTTTAGGATAATGGAACACTCCCATGTATGCTTGTAGAAACCCTTCCAATTTTTGTATTTTTTCTTTAGTGCACCCCTCTAGGGGTGAATTTTCCTTTATTGATTCCTTAAAATCTAGCTTTTCAATTCATCCATTTTATAAGAACTTATGGTTTTCCATATATGTGAAGGACATGTATCTTTTGTTTAATAACAAGTAGTATAAGGAGATAGAGTGCAATGAGCTCAACTTCATTATTTGTAGTTGATCATGTTTTTGTTGTGAAGGAGAAAAAGTGTGAGTTGTCCAAATAGGTAATTCCTATTTGCCTACCCATGGTGGGATTAGGTTATGAAACACCATAAAAATAATCCCAAGGGAAATTATTTTTCATGACAATATCTGAAGTTGACTCAACATGGTCAACTTTTTTTTTAAAGCTTAGGGAGTTTTGTAGAGCCAACCTATGAATGTCTATTTTGTGAAAGAAAGGACCCTAAAGTTAAAAAATTGGTTGATTCATATCTAACCATATATACTAAGCCACCACCAAAGGGATATCCTTGTTTTGGGGATTTTGGTTTATGAATAACCAATCTTTTAGAAATTATTCAATATTCAAGCCTTGCCAACAGTATGAAGGGATTTCCAAGTTTTTATTTATTTCCAAACCAAATGTGTAAAGGGACAGATAATGAAGAGATGGGAGATGGATGCGAAGTTCGAGATACAGAGGGGACATCTACCCAAGTCTGAGAAGGATAATTTTTGGATGATATCCCAATTTGGATTCTTATTGCAAATAAGTATCCACATAAAAAGTTTGGATTTTGGGAGGAAATTGAACTTCCATAATATTATCCCCCACCAATGTACCTTTGGTGGGCCTTATCGATGCCTTGGAATATGGTAACCATATTTAGGAGCATATGAACCATGAGAACATGTGTCCAAATTAGAGGATCCTTAATATCAGTATAAAAAGATGAGATTGCCTTAGAACTGTAGTGTCCCAACATTCTAAGACATGATTGTATCTTAGATTTAAGTCTTTATTTGATAACCAATGTTGTACAATGATATCAATGACCCCTACAGAAATTTGATCCAAGATGTGGATCCCTTCCTCATTTAAAAAATGAGCATGGGAATCCAAGATTTTGTTTTATTGGTGGCTTCCTATTCAAAGATACTTGCCAATGAGAATCTTTGAATTTCTCCCAAATTTCCATCTAAGGACATTTCCAATAATGGGATAAGTTTATATTATAGCTTTCCAAATAATTGAACCATGTCCGACGATTTGATCCAATATGATATGTAAGAGGGGTGAATGTATTCCTAATGCATTACTTCTGACCAAAGGCGGGATCCTTGGATAATGTTCCGAACACCTTTTGTAGCAAGCGTATTTGTGAAGTAGTGTAGGTATTTTAAACCTTGTCCTCCTAAATAGTAATGTCTCCTATAATGGGCATTACAATGTTTGAAATTTTTTCATATTTATTTACCTATAATGTCCCTTTTTCCCCTATACTCAATCACCATAAAAAAATAGTTTTACATTAAAATCCTGATGCTTTCATGTCGAAGCCTCCTTTGTTGTTGGTTTGAAAATGAATTTGATTTTCTTTCTTACCGTCATTTATATAAGGTGTGTGAACCCATGATTGAACATGAACATTTACCCAACATGCACTTCCCTCTGGGAAATTCTCTTTGCAACTACCTAAAGATACTTGTTTCTTTCCTAATTGTTTTTGTAAGCTTGAAAAGTGATCTGTGATGAACTTGAGTTCCATCACCAATGGATATTTTAGTTGTATAAAGGCTGAGCAGAGGCTCTTTGGAAACTCCATTCATTTCTTCCATGGTCTTGGAAGCCTCCTTAAACATTTTTTCATTATATTGGACAAAAATTCCTCCATTATCTTGACACCATAACAATATAGTGTCTTCAAAAACTAATCCATCATCTTTAGAGCTACCATCTTCTTTTACCCTGATTGTTTTAAGGCCTTCATGATTTGTTGCAATGTGATCACTCTTCTTTTTGTTGGAATTAATTGATAATTGGAGTGCCAAAGCTCCAACCATATATATTACTTTTGTTACATTCTTGTTATAGTCTTAAAATATTTTCAAGAATTATGGTAAGTGATTCTACAAGATAATTGTGTTCATATTTTTCTCTTAGAGAAATAATTTCCACTGTAACTAACTAGGAGCACTTTCCAAACTAGAAACCCCTTTGGCTGGTAGTATGCACAACTTTGATATCACTATATATGGTCCCTACTGAAATAATATTGTAATTTTGATTTTATTACCATTTATACATTTGTTCAAACACTTTGTTGGTAAATAAATATGAAGACCTGGGGAATTTAAACCAACAATATTGCCATAGTAACTTGTAAGTGACATCCCTCTTCTAGTGAACTAAACTTAACCAATGTACAAAACAACATGACATTGCAATTTATTTTTTCTAACACCATTAATTCACCATCATACCATAGGAAAATAGATAGTAACAACCTAGCTAATTATTTATTAATATCAATCAGGATAGTACATGTTGTACAAGTTCTCTAAAGTGTGATAAGTTGATTTCAGAAATTTGTGATTAGCTCTTCTAAATGTTCTGATTTGGCTAATTGAATGGTGTTTCCCCAATAAGGTTGTGGCCTCTCCAAAATAATTTATAATTGCCACAAATTCCATAGCCTCCTATATAAAACACAACCTCAGAAAAATGTGAGCTACTTCAATAAATGAATCACTATGCCCTCCAACTCTCATAATTTATGGAAAATGAAATTCTTCGATTGAGAACTTGTGAGAAATATGGATGATTCCTCCTCCTTTATTGGCTAGGGTGATATTTCTCACCACCTAAACAAATATTTATTAGCTAGTGTGGATATGTCTCATCATTGAAACTAATCCTCACTAGGGGTCTCACCCTTTCCTCATAAGCTGCAAGAGCTCACCAAATCAATTTAGATAAAAAACCAATGTACATTCAAAAGTGGGCTCCAATTCTCCTTTTATAACTTTTATCATTAGAATATTGTGGGTTATAATAATACCATGGATCTCCCCTTTATCCCTTTTTCCCTCTCAATAATATGAAGTGACTATATAAAGTTTTTATTATTTTTCCCATAGTCACTTAATAAAACCCTTTTAATTTAATTATTCACTGTCACTTCTAAATGTTGGTATTTTCACCCAAATGATATTCAAACAATTAAATTAATTTATCCCTTTTTCTCCTCATATAACCTACAAGAATAAAATAGGATATTAGGTATTCATTTGGAAAAGATACATTACAATCCTCTTTTCCCGAGATTTCTTTCTCTCAAGTAATCCAAAAAATGCATATCAATACCACAATCCCAAATATCGTCGTAGAATGCTCTAATATGTATTTTTTATATCATATTAACACAGTTTAACTCACTGTCACATCGTATCACACCACCAAACCATCCATTACTCATAAAAATACCTGGTAAATTTGAAGGAAATAACTCCTCATGATCCATATTTATCATGTTTACAATATTCCTTTCTCGTAGGATGCACACTATTTGGTTTTTCTATGAGAAAAATACTCTTCTAGAATCTCATGCCTTCCCATCAATAAATGGTTATATTCATTTTTTTTCCATGTAATACCTTATCCTACGTTGCCACTGAGCTTCCTCACCTCTATCAATGTCTAATACGTAAACCTTGGAGTATGAATTTTCTCAACTGACAATCTATGAAAACTATCACCACCTTTAGACTCCACATTTTTGTTGCATGTAAGCATAAAATCTACCATTAAAATCCATACCAAGAGATTCAAATTTATTTACTGTGATGCCAAACAGTTAAGAATACTCATCTTCCAAGCTTGAAGTGTCTCTGTGAATATCATGTAGATGTTTCTGTGCCAAATCTAATGATTGTTTCTTTATCTCTATGGATTATCTTCTAATAATTTTCAAGTCTTATAAAGAGTCTTGTTAAACCCATAACTTTTAATTAGAGCAGGTTTAGAACTTTACATTTTATGGTTTTATTGTCGAAATTTTTGTTCCATTTTAGAACCATGATTGTCAATATGCCAACAGATAACACTAAAAGAAGTTTGAATTTTCTTAAAAGTTTTTGGGATTTATTTTTTGCTTCCTCAATCAGTTGTGGTAGTTTATAAGCTTATCAATTGATAGAACTAGTATTGTAAGCCTTTCAACTTGGATAAAAACCTTTTTCAAAATAATTTCATATATCTTGAAGTTTTCCCTCAATTTTTAGTGCATGAAAGTTAATAATTTCTTCCTTATACCTAAGATTTCCATAATTTCAATTATCCTTGATATATACCTTACTAATACCATGCCTTGTTGCTTCGAAGGAATCCAACTCTTGTCCACTATTAGTTGTTTTAAGATTCTTCTTACTCTAAATTTTTACATGCGTTAGGAATGGAAAAAAAAAATTGAGACTTATGCCTGAGAATTGATGAAGGCCTCATGATTTAAATATGAGTCAATATAAAAATACATAATATCACACTAAATCCATTGCCCCCTATTCTTTTATAAAGATAAGATTATGGGTATTGTGAATTGATCACCTCCTCAATTTCACACACAAAGTCCTGCCATTCAGAGGTGGGATAGTGAAATTTCATTTGATACTATAAAAAAATAACTGGAATATCTCTGTCAAATAGTTTCTCTTCAGTTTCAATGTCTTCTATCAATGTCTCATTTTGTTTGTAGGTCAATTCAATTTCTTGTTTCTTAACAACGACGGATAAATTTTCATTGATACCGTTATTGCCATCATTTATAGAATGAGAACTTCTATCCATGATTTGCAAACTGAATCAACACCTTCCTATAGATATTTGAACTATTTTTGTCTTCTACTACTTGTCAAATAATCTCTTATGGGCTTGCATCATTCTTCCTTGATTGATAAGTCCCACAACAAGTAGAGTGGGAGCGATCTCTTATATATATTTAAGTATCTGATGCTATACTTTTGCTGAAAGCGATAGTAGTAATTTTTTCATTGTGTTCCTATAACAACATTTGTTGTTGGCTATCCCAGATAGTTTTCCACTTCAATATAACTAAAAACCATATAAATATTGTGTAGCCCATGCTCAATCAAAAGCTAAAGGAAAGCTTGTAGCAATGATTCCATTCCATTGTATAAAATATTGGAGACTTAGAATTATCTTCATGCCAAAAATCGGATAACAAAGTTGTTGATTGGTTTCTAAACCTTCCCTAGCAGACTTATCCATTTAATTTTTTCCTAAGTCTGCATAATGATTAGTACCCTTGTCCTAGATGACCATCTCACCACCAAGGATACATTTGTTCTTTTGAATTTTTTCGAGAATAACATTGGACATTGCAGGTTCATACTCAATGTGTTTGAAGAAGTTCCTTGACTCTTTGGAACCAATCCATAAGTGACTCCTCCTGAACCTTTCATATATAGGGAAATATGATGCCCTCCCTTGAGGTTATTTCTATCCTCTACTACCTCCATTGGAGACCAATTAACTGACCAAATATTGTATATGGGTTCAATGTAGATGGAAAATGCCTTTGATGATGCTACTTTCTTTGCACCCAACAATTGGCTCATCTTGAGTGTTATTTGGTTGTCTTGGAGATGGAAATTTTGTGTGGAAATTGGATGGATGCTCAACCATCCCCAACCTCCAGTTCTAGAAATATGGTTTTGGCACCTGCAATGGCCTCATGGGCTCACAGTATTTATCCAGCCCTCTCAAAAACTCATATTCTTCCTTATCGTTAAGAATATGCAATTGCATAGAGAAATGGCTTGGTTTGGTCAAGATTGGAAATTAAAACTGGTGAGTGATCAAAACTCTAGGTTAGCAGCGACCATGGATAGGTGATAGTTGGTAAATTATTGTTTAGTTTTTATCATATTGTTATTTTATGGAAAAAATTTGTGTGTTGGTTCATATGGCTCTTAGAGACAAGGGCCTCATTTTTGTAATGATAGGCATAGTAGTTCTCATATGATTCCTCCATTTTTGTTGGAAAATTTAGTCAAGAAGAACATTAGCAATCTCTAGAAGATGACCTTGTATTATTGGCCTAGTTTCCCATCTGGGCGTTCAATAATACATAGGAAAACAATATGTATATTTTGAATTCAGTAATATAAAGATGAGAATTACACACACAAAAAAGTGACACCCATAGAGAATTTATGAAATAATTGATATGCCATTTTGATTACTCCCTCAGTTTTGTTCCATTCAACAAGAAAGGATTCTCCCTCCTTGCTAGTTCCACGGGAGAAGAGTCATGTTCCATAGACACTGTAGGCCATAGTGGCGCACTAAGCCTTTATTTGTCCATCAATAGTTGTTGAAAATAAAAATTGAATGTTTTCTATATGATGAGGGCATATTGAATACACAAGTGCTTCATGACCCTCAACCCACAACCAAAGATTGCATCTCATACCTCGATTATCTTGTCAATAGAAGAGGGGTTCCCTTTAAAAATTATTGTGGTAATACTACTAGTTTATTTTCCATACAATATTCATATTTATTTACCAACAAAGTTTTTAAAAAATGTCCCTTATAATGCTCTAACATTTATGTGATATTAAAGCATAAATTGTCTCATTCTAGCTAAGGGACATTACACCATGATCAATGAATTTTATCTAGTGAAGATGGAAGACACTAACATGGTATTAGGAATTAAATGGCTAATATTTATTGGGAAGCACTAGAAAAATTCACTTCCGAGGATGGTGGGAAAGTAATCCTAAGAGGCATAAGCAATGGTTCCCCTAGGATTTCTTCAGGCAAATAGATGAAGAGCATAATCAGGAATGAATACAAATATGGGGTAGAAAAAAATGATACCCAACCATTATCAAGAAAACTGGACAAATCACGATCTATATTGGGAGTAAAGTATCAAATTTATTCTATCATTCTTAAAGGCCAAGGAATAAATGCTCAATAAAGTTGATTAATGTGGAGCAGGGTAGCTACTTGTGTCTTGGAGATGTTAATCAACTTAAATTGTAGGTGTTATATGCTTTTCCAAGTGATAAAAGACAGAAGATAAACGTGGAGCTTTGTGACTAGGATAGCCCATATTGAGAGCATTAGGGGGTGGATGGGATGCATAGTCATATGGCCTTGTTCCATGCATTAGTGTTTTGTTGCATTAATATCCCTTATATTTTGGAGATTTAATCAGATCTTGTCTTGTTAGAGAAAAGGGAAAATTCTCACATTTCCAACCAACAAAAATGTTAGGTAGTGTTGTTTAATTTTATGGATAATACCATTGGGGGTCCATGAAAGGGAAGCTCAGTATACCAGAATGGCTTCAGTAACATATTTGTACAAAAAATGTCTTCCTTCCTAAGAGAGCCATCTAATGCACCAACCCATTATTCATTTCTCAATCTTATCTCAAAGTCAATACTAATTTTGTTTTGAGTATTTTTTTGGTTTTAGAAAGAAAAACAAAGATTTAAATTCAACTCCCACTTGATGAGGATTTATAGAAAGAATATATAATAAATGATTTTTCTGTCATTCTTTGATAATATTTTTCCAATCAAAGAATATTCACTATGATTCATAATCATTCCAATGGCTATTGTGAAAATTTCCAGAATGTCATTCTAGCAATGAATATGATTAAGATTAACATCAGAGAAGATAAGGATATCATCCACAAATAAAAGGTGAGAGATGGAACAACAATTACTAATAGAGATACCTCTGAACTAGTTCCTATGTTTGGTATATTAAAGATGACGAGAAAGTCCTTATGATACAAGGAGGAAGAGGAGAGGGGATAGAATATATCCTTTTCTAAGCCCTATTTTTGAATTAAATAAAAAGGAGGAAACCTCATTGATCAACAAATCTAGAGAGTTGCAGCTCATATAGATGAAAACCCAAGAGACAAAAGAGTGAAGAAACCTAATTTAAGCATTACAAGTCTACTAAATAGCCAACTGACTTGATCAAAATATTTTGATAAATCCACCTTGTATATTATTGTATGTTGTCTCTTAGTATGAATATGTGAAGTTATTCTTGTGCTAAAGAAATAGCCTCATGTATTTTTCATCCTTCAAGGAACCCAAATTATTCAGAGGAGATATGATTGAATAAAATGGATTGAAGATGAATGGATATAATTTTCTCCATAACCTTGTAGATGGCATCAAAGAGAGATCAACTTGAAGAGATCAAAGGAGAATGGATTGCTAGCTTTAGGAATTAGGGTGATGAAGGTTGAATCGAAAGATGCTAACATTTTCCCCTCAAATATGTTATCGTTCTGTAATTTATGAGATTGTGAGAATAAACTCAAAGGACAACATCAAAACTGCTTTGAAAGTTGTGATCTAACCCTCCCAGCTTCAGAGATAAATTTTAGGCTAGTTATGATTATGCCTGATTTTTTGTTTGATTTTGATTGTTTGGTTGATTAAATGGATATATTCCCATTGGGCTATGGAGTCAAAGTAAACCTGGTTTTGCATCAATATTTGAAAGAGTTATCACAAGGAAATATAGGTTTCATTAACTGTGTCCTTTAATATTTTAAATGAATTATGAAAGTGGAAGAAGTTTGAGATTCAATAGAGATTAAAAAGAAATTAAGTATTCTTCAATCTGACTTCAATAGAAAACATGTAAATTGCAAACACCCAGAATAAGGTGTTCTAATTAACATATCCTATTCATCACAGTTTCTGTTTTACAATTAAGATTTTTCAGATTTACATAGAAAGGAAAAATAGTGAAATAACACAGTTACAGAAGAAAAACTTCACTAGTGAATACACCACATGAATCCTACAATAATTCCTTGTATTATTGATGCTCTAGAAAACTTGAAAATTACAATGCTCAGTAGAAAAAATATACTCATTAATCCACATATAATACTTCGAACAACGAATTATTTATACTAATTTTACAAAAATGATTACATTATCACTGCTTCAAACAACAGTGTATTATTAGAAAAAAAATGAACAATAAACTCTAACTGTTAAAAAATAATAGACTCGATGGAGATGAGTTGGAACGATGGCACTGTTTTAGAGGAAACAATTGCTGAATGGACCTATTTCTGGGTTGCGTTGGCTGATGCGTTGGCTGAAGCTGATTGTTCTCAATTAATTTTTTCTCCTATAGCTCTCATAGTTTATCCTATTGATCTTCATCTAGGATAGTCAATTTGATTACCTTTGGGTAAATCTCATCAACTTCAATATATCTGGAAAAGGTAGGCTTTACCACGAAGATGTGATTTACCTCATGTTGAATGAAAAAGTCATTACTGATTTCTTCCAGAAATGATCTGCATGTCATACTTCCTTTCATGTTGGATAATTTGGTGTTGTCCCTGGAAATTTCTTTTAATTTCTTCACATAGTCTGCATGAGCTATCAACTTATCATTAATAACAAACAAATAAGGAAAAATCGTCTGTGTTAAAGGCTCCATCCTGTTGAAAAACCTTCTCACTTCTATCTCCAAGCTCTGGATTTTTTCTTACAGCTAAACAACCAGATTCTTCTTGGTAAGAGTCCTCTTCACTTCTAATATGGTCTCTATTCTATCATATAATCCCAAGTTATCTAACTCATATATGTTCTTGGAGTCCAGTAACTTGATAATGTTATTTGTTGTAGTAGGCATATCCCCAAGCTCCTGCTTAATATCTTTGATAGCATCATTGGAATTTTTAATCAACTCCTCTTGTTCAAAAATAATCTGGATGCAAGGCCAAATTTCATTTGTAGAGTTCATGATATCTGCCCAGATAATTTCCTTGGCTTGGGCCAAGGTCTGTCCAATTGTTGATTATGTCTCTAACTTCTAAAATCTCTCTATCAATTTCTGAGCTCTTTGTGCTTCTGCTGAATGAGAAGCTTCACTCCTTGATCTCTGGTCTTGCAACACTTTGACTTGATCCTATAATTTCTTGATTTCCTTTATCTGAATAGACAGATTCTCCCTTACCTTTGTCAACTGCTCTGCACCATCTACGGTCTGTGGTGTATAGGTTGTAGTTGTGGGGATGGTTGTAAGAAGTAAAACATCCAAAGGAACCATGGATAGTTTTCAAGCCTGCTCCTTCTATTTGATCATTTTTTCCATTTATGTCTCCATTTTTCTTATCTATGCATTTTTCTCCATGTTGAGCTTCATCATGTTGGTCTTTTGGCCCTCTGTCTCTTCAATGTCCTTGGTGAGAGGATCTTTTGTCGCTAATAGCTTCAATTGTTTTCTCAATGCTACTATGTCAACATTCTGATTTTTTATTATCTCCTTTGCAACCTTCATATTATAGGGATCATATCCTATCTTAACTATCAAGTATTCTAAGGATTTAATCCTTGTATCCTTAGAAACAGAGGAGATTTTATCCATTTTTAGCTGTGATTGGATGTTGGCAAAAGAAACCTGCAACTTAGAGAGACTAATTTATATGTTATTCAAAGTGGAAGAGATCATTTCACCTATTTTCTTGTGTATCTAAATTTGATCAATGGGATGAATGTATTTTATGTCAATCTTGAATGATGTCTTCTTGTAATCAATTGTTTACTTTAGTTGTGAAATTTGTGCTTCAAGAAAGGCCATCTACATTTTACCTCTATGAAAATCAAATGCTGACATCAACCTACTTTGAGAACTAGAAGCATGCTTCCAAAATTGACTATAAGTGTTGTTCTTCAAGATTTCATTCTTCAATTTTATTTCCCTGAATTTTTCAAAGGTTGTTTTCTTTTTCTCCCCTCAGACAACCTTAATTGTCTGGATAACTTGTTGTTGGTCCTATGAAGCTGAAGAAGTTGTAGGAGAAATGGTGGATTGGCCACCAACTTGAGAAGATGAAGTTGTTTCCTTAGTGAATACAACAACATCCTGTTTTGAATCTTTGTCTATATTGGCTTTAGGATTAAGCTTGGTCCTTTTTCTATACATTATTTTGAACTCCTAGCTTGTAGTGTCAATCACTGAAGGTGGATATTCTTCTCTTTGTCTTTTCCCTGCTTTTTCCTGTGGGACAAGAGTCTGTGATGTTGATGTCAAAACTAGATCCTCCTAAGCTTCCTACAAAGTGTTCTCAGCCCATTCCAACTGGTTCATTTACTTCTCTATTTCTATCCTATGGGTGTGTATGTAAGGAGTATTTTTTTTTTCTACCCTTAACTTTGAAATTATTCCCAGAGGTTCATAGGACTAGGTAAAGCTTAGGCTAAAGTTCATTTCCTTCAATCTATTTTCTTCTTCCTCACTTGTTGATCCGTTGTTACAAATGAATGGCCCAATTTGTTTTTCATCCTAAAGTGGGACTTCTTCTTTGCTGATACAAATTGGATTTCATCAGCATTCAACATCTGTCTAATGTACTCTAAAGCAAAAATCCTCATTGGGAGGAATTTTGGAATCTTGTAAGGAGAAAGCTCACAGCCATATACTCTCAGCTCTGTGTAGTTCTCGTACAAGTACCAGTCTCCTGTCTTTGCTTGATCTGATAAGTGAAAAAACCTTTCTATGTCTTCATTTATTCTTGGTTTAGTTTTACTCTCAGAATTCTCATATCTGGGTGTACAAATAGTTGAATGAACTGTTTGTATTAATACTCCTTCTGCTCTTTCATTACAAATGTGGTCCTGAAGATGATTGATTGTTGATTTCCATATTCATCTAGTTTCAACATAGCAAACTTAAATCTACCTGCTTGATAATACACAAACATGTACACAGAAACATAGGAGTGTTTGAACACTTCTTTTGTCTGCAATTTAACAAAATGATCACGAATACTGTCTGACATAAATTGGTTGAAATTGAAAATGATGGATGATTTAGAATCTGTGGAAAATATGGAGAGGAATCCTATAATGGGTTCACCTATCCACTGGTCATAATAGTAGCTAAGGAGGTATGCAATGGCTATTATAATTTTCTTTGCTCTATCAAGGAAGATGGAGGAAGGGTATGGAGGGTTCTTCTTTGGTAGTTAGTGTCTTCAGCTAGGAAAAGGTCAAAGGTTTTAGCCCTTTTGGAAAAATCTAGCTTATGGTATAACTCATTAAGGGCTTCTAGGGAAAAATGGGTTCTATTTTCCACAGAGGGGGCTTGCATCATCTGATCGATTGGTTGTGCAATGATGGTGAAAATAATTTCACTTGTGGGGGTAATGATTTCTTTTTGACTAGGTATATAGCAAGCTTGACATCTTCGGATGAAATCAGGGGCACTATGAGTGTGGGGGGAGATATAGTGAGAAAAATTGGACTCCTTGAGTCCAATATCATTATTTTTTTCTATATACTTATCCTCTAACCAAAAATACATCTTGAACAATTCGAATTCACACAGTTTTATTAATCTTGTAATATTTTTCTGCTAGGGGGACATGGTATAAATATACAGGAGGGTGGATCAAAGGGTTAAATGGCTCCTCCTAGTTTTTCTTCTTCGGAGGAATTATCAATTTATTTTAGAGTAATTCAAGGAATTTAGAATGAAACAAGTTTAACGAGAATGTGTAGAGCTCTAAAAACGTTTGAAGGAGGTGAGATGGACGCAATTGCTTTGGTCAGAGATGAATTGATGAATCGAACTGGAGCTTTGTAAATTTTTCAAACAATAGAATTCACAGAGAATTGAGAAAAGTAAAGGTCAAAATGGTTACAATGCATGATTTTATAAACGATAGTGATTTTCCGTTGAAATGGCATGGATCCGTTATTTTAACGGTCATTAGTTTTAATTGAATGCGCTTAATGTATCCATTACCACGGGAAAGGATGTGATTGGAAACAGATATATGAGCTGGTGTGATAGGACTGGCGGGTGTAATGGTCAGGTAAGTGGTTTTAGTATTGCAGGGAATGGTAGTTTTTTTTTTTTTTTTGGGCGGGGGGGGGGAGTATCGAGTGGTAAGTGGTATCAACGGAGTGGGATGTGAAAAATAGAGCTTTCGCCACATGGTCATTGGCCCAAAGCATGAAACATATTTTTTCGGACCCCCCCCCCGATGGGAAAGCTCAGATGGAGAGTGGGGCGGGGGAAGGTTAATATGGGTTATAGATCGGGAGGCAGGTGAGATGGATGGTGGGTAGATGTGGGGAATTTAAATTTCATGGGATTTTATGGATTTGTCGGGTAGCGGAATATTGGATTAAAGTGAAAACTTTGGATATATAGGCAATGTCTCAATATTTTGTTTATGCGCCCCAAATATTTAACGTTAGGATAAAGTGATTTTGTCGCTTTTCCTTGTTATGTGCATAAATACATCATTGAAACAGAACTAAGGATAAACCATTTTGATCATTTTCAAAGCCCCAAAAACACATCTACCTACCCATTAAATTTTATTCTTTTTCTAGACTAACTTTTTTTACTTCTTTATTCTAGGGGTGCATTTAGACTAGAAAACCCATATCTCTTTTTTTATGAAAAAATACAATATACTCTATCACTTATTTCTAATATTGATTCAGATTAAGCAGTTGAATCAAATGCATTTTCTTCCTAGCTACTGATTTAGCAAGATTAATTTTTTTGGAAAATCTTTGTTCTCTAATCTAATTGACAAAAATTCACAATTGTTCAATCATGATTAAGTTGTATGATTTGAACAAATATCTAGTCATTGTGGCATTTTTAAACAGGATGCACACAATTGTATTTGATGATGACATAAAGAAAACTAATCTATCAGTAGTGGCATTTGAATTTGCAGCACTTTTAGTGTTATTTTTTCTATTTTTTCTTTTTTGGGGTTCTTATTTTCTTTTTATTCTTTTCAACTTTTCTTTTCTTTTTGATATACCCTCTTTTCATTTTCTTATATATATATATATATATATATATATATATATATATATATATATATATATATATATATATATATATAATTTTTTTAGAAATCATTTGCATATTGAAAATTATTTACAATGTAAGATCACTGAAACAAAATACTCAATCACCTTGAGACCCTATAAATTATAGGAGCCTAACAAAATCTAGAAAAAATCACAAATTTGAGGAGCTAATCTCCAATGAAATAAAATAAATGTTGATAAAATTCAATGGGAAGACTGAGTCCGATCGTGAGATTTTCCATTTTTGGAAATTGTGGTGAACTCTTTCCAATTCCCATTTTGTGAATTCTTCCATTAGAGAATCATTTCCATCTCTATCAATAAAGTTGGGAAAGAGACTAGAAATTCTCAGTACCTTATCAATGGTTCGTCTATTCTCTTGGTGGAATGTCCCTTTGAAGTAATTGCACCCTTAAGTTGTTATGTATTCAAAAAATGTTGATGAGGATATATCAATTATGTTAATAGCCTAGATAGTGTTGATTGCTCTCCTATGATCAATTATTCTATGGATGCACTTAGTGTTGTAATCTCTTTTCTATAACAAAAGGGTTTTGCTTTTCATCTTGAATTATTTCTCTATATCGAAAAGGGTGATCTTCCTTTTATCCTCAAGGTTTTTAATCATGATTTTAGCTTCTTTAGGAAGGGTGGTAGGGTCATTATTAAAATAAAATGAGTCCAATATAGCTCCAACTTATAAAAGGGTTTTGTTTTCAACAACCTTCATTATTTCCCCCAAGAGGATATGACTTGTTTTATTTATCCTTAAGTTATGTTGAAATTGGAAAGGGGTATACTCCATCAGATTAAGATTGTAGGGGCACCATGATCAAGGATCTTAAAAGTGACTTGGTTTGCAAAAAAAAAATTGTGTGGCTAATTAAATTTAAATCAAGCTTAAAGGACATTAATGAAGTTATAGTTAAAAGAAATATAGAGAAGATAAGGAAACAACAATGACACCCATGTGATAGCGGAGTTTGTCCAATGTGGACTATGTATTTGGGTCCTGCCTCCAAGGGAGTTTCCTTTTATATTAAGCTACCAAAGATTTTTTAAAATGAGAAATTATACCTCCATCCAGAAACAAGATCACTTATGTGTTGAACAGAAAATGTGACTCTCAAAGCCACCCAAATGCCTTCCAAAAAAATCAGCTCCAAGAATGATTTTAAACCATCCATAAAACCACTATTACATGCCAACATAATGTTTAAAACAATTACTATATAGTTATGATTACTCTCAACCTTTATGTGGCACATTCACAAAATTTCTAGCTTTAAAAAAAATCCATGCAATAAGTCGAGGTTTAAAAATCTTAGTCGATAATCTGGTTCCATGTGGATTTTTTTTGTTGGTGTTAAGACATGAGGTTGAGCCCTCCATTCACATTTACAACATATAGTTGTAATAATGGTACATTAATTTTTAGTTCGGTGAAATTTCCAAGGTTTTTGTCCCTTATGTAGTGGTGGAAACAATGTTTTATTAGTGGTAGATCGAAGGTTTGACCCTGCCCACTTCCATTTTTAATTCAATGGAATGATTGATACTTTATAAACAAAAAAAAATTGTTGCATTTTGAAACCTCCATGTGGCCTAATGGCTAGTTTTTGTACCTATTCCATGGACGTTGGGTGTTTTAAATCCCCATGTTGATCAATTCAAAATGATTTTAGAGCATTATTTGGTCAACCTCTAGTTGGCCAATGTATTCCTACCCAATCAACTCATATGCCACATAACTATTGACTGAAATTCCACATCACACTAGCTTAGCACCTTTTGTGACATGTATTATCTCCAAGACTTGCCACGTGTCTACCATGTCAGTAAACCTGCACACTTAACACTGCCACATAAGTTGCATAATCACCTGCCTATGTCATATGTCCTTTTCTCATGCTACCATGTGACATGTAAGGCTTTTTACATGTCATCCTACAACTATTCTAGTTATCGGTTGTAATACCATGTCAACATGCCGTGTGGAAATAATGAGTGTTGCCACATGGTAGCCCTGTCCAATTTTTTTACTATTACAAGAAAATTTCATAACATAATAACTTTCACATATAGGGTATGTTTGAGGCCATTCAAGTTGCATTGGAAAGGTCTCATGGAGCTCTTCAACATGGAACTACTCTATCAAGTTTTAACACTATCAATTTTGAGGTATTTTTGGATCCTCTCATATAATTCCTCCCCACTAAGAAGCTTTTGGATCTCCAAAAAAAAAATTACACAAATATCAAGTGAGTGTATTACCTCCCCACGGATCCAATATTTGTCCACCCTCTTATATGCACTTGACTCATCACAAAAAAATACATAACAACTATGACAACTAAAACCATATTATTAATCATTCCCATTTTCCCACATCCATTTGCATTCATTACTCCAACCACTATCCATGAAAAACACATTAGCAACATTAACGAATAGAAATATGCTAATGAAAATGTACTAACAACATTTTTTATCTTCTTAACAAGTTCACACAAAATATTATCATGTTGCAATGTTGAAGTTTCCTAAAACACATTATTATTAGATTCACATATAACTACTTCATTCTGATGCTTCAAATCACATACTCCTTTGTAGACATGAATGACAAGGTTTTGCTCGCATTCATGAGCCTCTTCAATTGTCTTATGGTTACCAATGATAGATCATCTTTCACGTGATGAGCTCTAACAATGTACTCAATTATTTACCTGAAAAGGTGATACGTGTTATCATTTATGAAGAAAATATCCTTCTTGTCAAACAAGTAAGGGATTCTAAGAACAATTCCTAAAACATCCAACAAAACAACATTTAATAGCAAACCTAAGTCTATGTTGTTCAATTACTTGTAGCTTATCATTGTTACATACCCATCTAAGAGGTCTAGGATGCAGTGTTGCTTCCAATTTTAGCTTCTTAACAATCGCTTCATAGATCAGATTGGCTTGAGAACCAGTATCAAACAAAGAATCAAATTTTTTATGTTTGGTTACAATCCTTATATAGAAAATTTCATTTCTCTTTCTTTGAAAAATAAGAGGTGAAATAAAATAACTAGAACCATCATGAGAAGACTATATAACTTTCTACTAATAGCCATGATTTGTACTTCATCACCAGAGTCCGACGCCAAATCTTGTTGGACAGACACAACCACCTTATGCTTGCCTTTTCTATCTCAAAATCACTTTGGCTTAAGCTCTAGATGCAATCTCCAACAATGACCATCTTCATTCCCTTGTTTTTGGAAATGAGACCAAGACAGTCCTTCATCTCCCTTCTTCACATAAGTTATTCTCTTTGGTTTCTCTTTTCGTTTTCCTTTGTCTTCTTTCCACTATATGGATTCCATTGATACACCACCATCTTGTTTACTAACTTCGATGTAGGTATCCTTCACACGCACCTCATCCAAGTTAGATGGATTTAATAAAAAAAATAGCATTGTGGATATATCCATGAAAGATTCCAATGTATTTAAGGAGAGTCTCTTGTGTATGTAGTAGAATGTTCAAATCCACGGCCTTCTTCCTAAACTCCTCCATAAAAATTTTCACACTTTGGCCTTTAAATTGTTATAGATTTTTCCATTCTATAATTTCTTTCTAGTTATGTGCCAAAGGATAAAACTTATTTTTCAATGTTGAGGTGAGTTTATACCATGGGGAAAGAGTCTTACCTTCTCAAAGCCTAATTTCCCACCAAATTAGTGCAATACCTTCCAATATAAGAGAGGTCGATTGAATTTTTACCTCATCTTCAACAATTTTTTGCACATGATAATAGACTTCCATTTAACGAATCCAATTATCAAGTCTTTCAACATTGAACTTGCATCATACATTGGCAGGTCAAATTTGAAATCCAACTTCAATAAGGGATTTTTTGTAGCATTATTTATATGAGGAGATGGAGGTGGAGAATGAGGAGGAGAATGAAAAGAATGAGTACTTTAAGGAGGATAAGAAGAAGGAAGGGTCATTTTTGAATCCCCATTATTTCATTAATCTTTGACTTTCCTTGACAAGCTAATTTCTCTAGGCTTCTTCCATTCTTGATACATTTCTTCTACTATGGCCTTCATTGCATTAAAAGCTTCAAAAAAGTTTATCTCAGAGTTAAATAGATTTATTTCCATTGGTGAGGCCATATATGTTCTTTGGAATCACCTCAAACCAATCTTCTAATTTCCTTCTAGGAGTGATCCTTCTCCTCGCTTGAGTTTTCTCTCGATTATCATTCGCATTCATAAACCAATATCAACGGTCATACTCTCATACCACTTGATCCAAGATCTTAAAAGTTACTCGGCTTGTAAATAATTTTACTATGGATGATTAAATTTAAATCAAGTTTTAAGTAAGTTAATGAAGACTGCAGTTAAATTAAATATAGATAATATAGGGAAACACAAATAATATCCATGTGATAAAAGAGTCTGTCCAATGTGGACTACGTCTTTAAGTCCTGCTTGCAAGAAAGTGGCCTCTTCTATTAAGCTCCTAAAACTTGAGTACAATGAGCATGTATACCTCAAGATATTAAAAATATCACTCCTTTATGCAATAAAAATGTGGATCCTAAAGCCACCCAAATTCCTCCCAAAAGAATCAACTCCAAGAATGCTTTCAAAGCACCCTAAAACCACTATTACAAGCCAATACACTATTTAAAACAATTACTGTATAGTTATGAGTACTATCAACCTATTTATGTAACATTAACAAATGGATTGGATCTAAAACCTTTTAACACAACAAGTCGGGTTTCAAACCCATGGTCGTTGTGACTTGTTTCACAATTGTTGGGATTTACACCATAACCTTAATGTGCCTTATGGGTCTTTAACAAGCCTTAATCGATGGTGCAGTGTCATGTGGCCTTCATTGGTTTTTGTTGGTGAAGGGAAGGACTTTTGGTTGAGCCTTCCATTCCCATTTAAAACATACATTTTTAATAATTTAATGTTAAGTTTTTGTTCAACGATAGTTCTAGGGTTGTTATCCCTAGTACAGTGCTGGTGGAAAAATTTGATTGGTGGGAGGTTGAAGGTTTGATCCTACCCTATTCCATTTTTAATTCAACAGAATGATTGATACTTTACACACAATATTTGTTTGGTATATTTTGAAACCACAATGTGGCCTACCAACTAGTTTTTCTACCTATCTCGTGGACATAGGGTGTTCAAATCCCTATGTTGGTTAGTACAAATTGATTTTGGAGAATTCTTTGGCCAATGAGAGGTTTCTATGTGGCAACCTAATTTTTGTCCTTGTATGCATGCCCAGTCAACTCACATGCCACATAAATATTGACTAAATTTCCACATCATTCTATTTCAATGCCTTATATGTCATGTGTCATCTCTAGGGCCTACCACATGTCTGTGATGTGAGCAAGCCTGCACACTCAACACTACAGGTCAGTTGCACAGTAACTTGCCTCTACCACGTGTCCTCTTCTCATGTTACCACATCACTTGTATGGAGGTTTGCCACGTGTTTTCCTGCAACTAGTTCAAATGTCATTATTATTTCCACATCAGAATGTTATGTGGTGCCTCCTAGGTCTACCATGTGGCAACCTTGTCCCAATTTTTTAATGTTTCTTGAAAACTTCACATCACGATAATTTTCACATACAGATTCCATTTGAGGTTATTCAAGTTGCAATGGAAAGGTATTTTCAATGTCTTTGACATGGAACTATTTTCATAAAATTTTGAGCACATTGAAATTAGAGGTATTTTTGGTTCCTCTCAGATCACATCATGCATTTTTGTATCTCTTCTATAAGAGTGGGATCCTCAAGCTAGTGTGGATTTACTTTGAATAGGTTTGGGGGCTTATGAGTAGCAGGGTCTAATTCTAGAATGATAGGTTGATGGTCTGAGTCCTCTCCAAATAAATCCCATTTCCAAAGTCTGAGACCAAGGTCTAGAATATCATTAGCTATTAGGAAATGATCTAATTTTTATTTTATGTGGGATTGTTCAGGTATTTCATTGTTCCAGGATGGAACCAACTTTGGATGAGGAATATCTAATAGCCCTTCTTGCTCTAAATTCTCAAATTCTCAATAAAAAAAAATTAGAGGGTTAGGGAAAGAAACAGGACTCCATATCTTCGAGGCCCCTAGAGAGAAACTAATATCCCCCCCCCCC
This sequence comes from Pinus albicaulis, assembly GCA_034641835.2. Classification (NCBI taxonomy): domain Eukaryota; kingdom Viridiplantae; phylum Streptophyta; class Pinopsida; order Pinales; family Pinaceae; genus Pinus; species Pinus albicaulis. Next base: position 644,127,649 of record CM076570.1, on the reverse strand, counting down.
CCCCCCCCAACCCACATAATAAATTTATTTGAACTAAAAGTCAAGTTCAAAAGAGTAGAACACCAAAAATAAATCATATTTGAGTAAGGTGTGTATATATATATATATATATATATATATATATATATATATATATATATTTGAGTAAGGTGTATATAGGACAGTAATTGGGAAATCAAGATGAGTGTATCTAAACTCCAAAGCCAACCTAGAGTGGATGGACCAAGAAGACAAGCATTGAAAATAAGAATCTCTCAATCCTATGAGGATTCCATTAGATCTACCAAAAGAATTGAGTGATATGAAATGTTAGGATGGGAGAACTTTATTTAACTGGTTAATAAATTTTTCTCTTTCCAACAACATCTCTTGGAGAAAGAGTATATTTAGAGAATGAACCTTAAAAAACCTTTTGATTCACAATTTTTCAAGCAGTTTACTATTCCTCTAGAGTTCAAAGAGAAAATGTTTATATGGAAACTCTTAATGGGGCATTTTATCTAAGGGTCGCACTGATGGATTTTTTATTACCTGACCATATTTTCAAGTTTTCTCATTTTGGGTTAAATGGAAAAAAGGATTTTTTACCACAGAGAGAATAATTGTTGACCTTATCCTCTAAATAGCCTAAACCACCCCTATCCACAGAAATAAATTAATCATGAGGCTCCAAGAGAGAGGTTTTAAGAGGGAAATGACCAAATTAAAGGTTATAGTGAGGAGTCATGGGAGGTGGGCCAATTATTTTAGTCTTTAGTTATAATTAAAAAGAAAGGGAGTGGAGAAGGAAGGAAGGGGAAATTATGGAAATGGGTGCTCAAGAGTTATGACCAACTAGGAAACAGGAAGGGAGAGGCTTGAAATGGAGGCTAGAGGAACACCTAGAAAGGGAGAAAAGGGAGTGTAGAAATTATGATGTAGATTTTCAATGCTTATGAAGTTTTAATCAAAATTACAAGACACAAACCTACTCTACTACTCTGCGGAAATCAATTCACAATTTAGAACAATAATTTCATACATGCAATAAGAAATATAACACATGCACACAATATTTTTTTACGTGAAAATAAATCTACTAAAACCCCCAATGTCTACTTGCATTAATATGATGAATTGAGATGTATTACAATTGCAAGCTCAATTTGAGCTCAACTTACAATTGGATAACCTATCTCTATGTTCATTGAGAAGCTCTGACCCATACTTAGTAAATTTCTGTCTCTTATTGAGCCCTTATTTCTTTGTGAAATTCCTTGAGAAATTATGCCCCTTTTATTTAGGAATTTCTCCAAAATGGATTGCGTGATTCCTTGGGTTGATCATTTGACTGCCTGCAACACCTGTACACTTAAGACTAGTCTATAATTGATGTTACATTGCCTTGGAAGCTCCACCACAACTAGGGAACTTGAATTCTCTACATGAACTAGCTATTTTGAGTTGATTGATTAGTTAACCAGATGGTCATTGAGTTTTATTGAAGTCCCACTACACAACTGACCTTCCACTAGTTCCTCCAATAGTTAAAACTAGTTTAACTGAAAACAACTTAGAATAACTAACCTTAATTGCTACAAATTAGCAATCACACATACTTAATTGAAATCTAACTCCTTCAACTCAATTTTTTTTTCCCTTGACATAATCCGTCTACTCTAGAGAGATAATAGTTTGAATAATAGGCTTAATATGATTAGAAATTACTTTTGTGATTATCTATAGATGATGTTACATAGAATTATGGGATGGAAACTAGAGGGATCATTGATTTTGTCACATTTTTGGATTAATGTGAGAAAAGTAGCATTGAACATTGGAAGAATAGAAGTTGTTTATTGAAATTATTCTACCAAGTTGTGAACTTCATGCTTGAGAAAGAGTCAGTACGCTTGGAATAAGTCTAGTGTGAAGTTATCCAAACTTGGAGCTTTGTCTTTCAAATTTTACATGACTACCTTTTCTAACTCTTCGAGAGTGATGGGTATTTTCAAAGATTCAGTGTACTCCTCTTTGACCAAGTGTGGAATAGAATTAGTGATTATTATAATGGCATATATTTGGTCATCCTAAGTTTCTAAGGATAAGTTGTTGTATAATATGATCAATTCATCCTCCATCTCCTTATTTTATTTTAGTCTTTGGCTAGATTCATTCTGGAGTGAGATGATCTTGTTGTGATGGTGGTTTTTTATCATTTAGTTATGAAGAAAACTCATTTTATCACACTCTTTTAACTATCTGATGTGTGATTTTTGTTTACAAATTATTTCTTCTTATATTCATATTTCCCCTTATTGGGTGAGGAATTCCCCTTATTCTTCTACCAACTCTTCCAATCGTCCCTCTAGGATGATGTGTTGTTGAATTTTTGCCATTTGTGCTCTTGAATTTGTTTGGCTTGGTGCATGTTCCCAAATTTAGTATGATTTAAATTTTTTATTTTGGTTTTCAAATAATTGAACTTTTGGTGAAACTGAAACATGAGGGTGCTTGGAGGAATGGCCACTTTCTGCCACCACTAATTAGCTTTCTCTAAGAACAATGAGTCTTTGATAAAAAAAACTTGCAAAATTAAAAGGTTTTTTTTTTTGGGCCCACTATGATATATGCTTACAAGTAGACTGGCCAATGGTCAGATCCTCAACATGGTAAGTTGTATTCCTCCAAAAAGATATCACTATACCAAAAGGATTCATAGAATAAAAAATCATCAAGAATGGAGGTTATTTGGTGGTGACCTCTGATCTTGGTTTTATGGGTGAATACTCTGTTGGAAGTATCCACATATGTGAGTTGATGTTGTGACATCAAATCCTAGAAAATATGGGCATTACAATAATGCAACCGTGGACCTCATTTTTTCTTATTGAGAGACTTAATCAAATTCAACTCTCCTCCCATGATCCATATCTCATTAGGAGCCAATGAATGAATGAGTCCAAGTTTTCAGAGAAAGTTGGATTTTTGACTGGAGTGATGGGTATATATATAATGGATACTCATCCTTTGATGTTTGAGCTAGTGAGTGTAAATTTATTCAACAGGATGCTAGGAGAAGCAACCAAGTTTGAGATAGAAATATCTGTCGGGTTCCTTTCTACATATGTGTTTCCTTTCCATCATTTATTTGCAATTTATTCTAGTCTCTCACATAAGAATTTGGTCTCCTTCAGAAATATTTTAAGAAGGTTCACGTTGTGGATTAAATCTTTAAAAATCCTTTGTTTAACCTTGCATTTGAGGCCTTTCACATTCCAAGTACTAAACTTTATTTATAAAGGTGAGGAATGGAGGGAAAAACATTTGTCATGAGGAATACTTGACCTAAATTAGAAAACATATCTCTAGCCTATTTGAGGAGATATTTTTTCTCTTTATCCCATTCTTCTTGATTTCCATTTTTTGATTTGTGGATTATCTAAATTTGTGGGGTTTGAATTCCGTAGCTTGAGTAAATTAAGTTTTGAGATGCAATCATGTTGAAATCTCAGATATTTAGGTATTTTTGGTAACATTTGGAGTTTCTACTCTAAGACAATTTGTAGGTCCTTTCCTTGTATCTCTTATAACAATTTTTCAAGAATGGCTTCATCCACATCCATCTCCTTTGTGTCATATTGGACACCCCCCAATGATATTCACTCTTCATCTAGGATGTCCTTCTATGACTTCTCCTAGCTTACTTTTGGGGCTTTTATTTTTGTGGTGTTGTGGTCTACAAAAGGCTTTTCCAAAATGGTTCCTTATGTTGGGATTTTTGTTATTTATACATTATTGCTTAGGGTGGTTTACCTGTTGGAGGATTGTGGAGCCTCTTTGGGGCAAGAAGCTCCATACTGTCATGGATTCCTTATATGAGTGTTTAATTTTTTGATACCCTCTACATGATTCTAGCTCATTTTTTAATGAGGAGGTTCATGTTGAATGAAGGGGAAATCCTTAAATAGGTGGCCATACTCATGGAATTTGCGATAGTGAAAAGGGTCAATGCTTATATTTTATGGTTTTTTGGTGGAGATCGACATGGTAATAGACATCTATGGAGGCTATAAAGGGATTCGAGATATTCATATGCCAAAAATATGAGAATATGATGTATATCAACATTTCTTAGTTGCTTTTGAGATTTTCACAAATGTTCTTATGGTTTTCTTCATTCCCTCTAGGAATCCCTTATTCCAAAATCCCCTAGGGAGTGAGAAAACCCTTACCCATATAGGAGAAACTAAGAATTCCTCCTTAGGTTGTAGCATTAGTTCCATAATCACATGAACATGCATTCATTATTGAACCCTAGTCATGTCTTCCATATTTATGAACGTTACAGTGATAAATCCTTTAGTTCCTAGCTCCAGATCCACTTGGCCCTTGATTTTTGATTTGTTTTTTATCCAACTAATTAATTATTTTTCAATTGGTCAAAGCCCTATGAACTTACATATAAAAGCATTGTCCTTCATGTATTGTATGCAATCCTCCAAAATTCCAGATCTTATGTCATATTTAGGATTTTTCATCCCTTTGGGTAGGCATCTACCCTGGTTGTAGTTCTACCAATATGCTCGAATGGGGGATTTTTCCTGACCCCTCCAATCGTTATTCTCATTTTGATTTTTCGTGTTTTGGTGACAATTGACAAGGTGCATCAACTCCATTACTCTTGGCAGCACTATCTCTCAAGGCTACATTTCAAAAGGAGGAGGTTGCACCCACTTCATATGGTTGCGCAAATGAATCACTCAGTGGAGTATCTTGTGAGAGATTGAAAGAAACACTAGAATATTAAAATCAGGGCTAGAAATGTTAGTTGTTATTTGCAACTATGATTAATAAAATAATATAGGTTAAGTTTTATGAGCTAACATGTCTAATTTAATGTAATGTGGCATATGTTTAATGTGATGTTGCATATGATTTTACGATTTTCTTTAAGAGACTTATTTGAAACCAATTTTTACTCTAAAACCCCCTAAAATTTAGTTTTCCCATTTAAATTTTCAATGTAGAAAAAATCTCTATTATCTCATGATGTTAGTGGCTATATATACTTAATTCAATTTTGGTTTGAATTTATTTTTACATTCTATGTAAACCATGAGAATTATAACAAAACCATATCATAACCTTGGCTTTTTTAACTAATTTAAATTATATATTAAGTGTATCGTTAGTTCATTGTTTAACCAAATTTACAAGTAATCTTGCAATTGGATCTTGTTGGGTGTTTATTATTTTTTTGTTGGTTTGTATGAGCACACAATATTTCAATTAGTTACAATACCATATTCTATGGCATCGTTGTAATTACATGTTATTCACTTTTTTTTTTTTTTACACTGGAGTATATCTACAATGTTTCCACATCTCTTCCATTCATATAGAGATAACATGCAAATTGACAACAAATTTAAAGAGCCTATGTTGAGTATGTCCACTAAATCAAGTGGCCAAAGTAGTGAACCAATTGGGATTTTTATGCCTCTTGGTGAATAGCAATAGAGAGTGTTATTTATTTATATACATATTAGTGTTAATGAAACACATACACCTCAATACTACCATTTATGGATCAATTTATTGTTATAGCATGGAGTGGTGATACTGCAACTTAAAAATATGTTGTAAATTTTCAAAGGGATCATGTCGATACCACAAATATCCTAACATTAGCCACATTGGTAGGATTTTTCCACTTGATGATGGCCACCATTTTTACATAATAATCTTGAGTTCCACTCCTATAATAATGTACCCCAAGGAAAAATGATAAAAAATCACATTTCTCATGACATCATTATCTAATACATCATCCAAGTCCATAGGTATAAATGAATCTATATAAGGATGCAATGCCTCATCCATCAAACACACAAATGTCATTAGTGCATTACATAAATCAAAATATGTTACCAACCATTTACATAAACCTTACCTCATCTCGAAGGTGATTTTCTTGGCATCTTCCTATCTTACTTGTACCTAGTGGTAACCTAAGTTTATATCCAACTTCGTGAGGTGTTTGACATGTTGTAATTGACCTACAAAGTCATTGATCTTGGGCGAAAAGTATAAATTCTTAAGAGTAATATTTTTTAAAGCTTTTTAATCAATAAAACTTATCTAAGACCCATCCTTCTTGGGCATTATTCTTATAGATGACCCACAAAATGTTCTACTTGGTTGAATTAATCCCTAATACAACAATTGTTTCTATTGTTTCTTTACTTTGTTTGCTTTCAATATGGATAGTTTATATAACCCTATGCATAACAGTGAAGAATTAGGAAATGTATGTCATATCCCATTATAAGTGTTAGAACATAATACTTACTCAACATTGATTATATTTTGAATCCTATATCCTATGGTGTGCACGGCTCACTAGTTAGTTGGAAGAAGATTTGTGGTTGAATCACTTAGTTTCTTTTAAAATTTGATTGCAATGTAGTGCAAGTAATTAATTGAAAAACAACTGCCACTACAATGATGTTGTCCCAACAAAGAAGCTCTTGCGTTGAATTGAAAAATGATATTTCAAACTCATTGTATCTTTTGTTGCTTTGACCACATGAACCAAAATACAGCAATATACATATGCAAGTTGGAATAATGGTTTGCATCAGTGATTTTAAGATTTTTTGTGTGTTTTATATTAACCAAATACACTCACTTTCCTATATTACATCCAAACGCATGGCGAGATTCATATTTATTTAAAAACAACATTTAACCTTATAAATAAGTTAGGAAAAATTATTTGAAAGATAAAGGAAGAAGCATGGAGAAATTATCTATAAATATATCCATATAGGAAAGCATTAGCCACTAACTAGTAACATGAAGCAATTTTTCAAACCTAATATTAATTACTTTTCCGAGTTCATATATTTGTTTGATCAATCTCCCCTAATCACCTCTCCAAAAAAACATGATTTGATGGAAACAAATAGAATATCCCTTTTTTACTATGTATAATTCTTGTTAGTTGGATCTACATATCTAGTTGTCTTGACATGTTATCTAATTCTCTTATTATCTAGATGTCTTATACTGGAAAAAATAGGAGATTCTTCAAAACTCGCCTTAAAAAATACATTGCGGACACCTTCCATAGTCGAACCTCTAAATATTCCATTGTTGAACACATTAAAACAAACATTTAATTTGGTCTGACAATACCAAAATATTGGCCTCTGCCCCTTTCCATTCAGAGTGTGTCATTAAGGAAAATATGGGAATCCAAAGGAGCCCTAACAACTTTAATCGAAAATATAGATATCAATTGAGTGAATCACGAAAGGCCACTATCCATTTTATATCTTTTAAATCTAATTCCCCTAACCCTAATGTCATTGAGCACCACCCTCCCTTGATTCCATTCATTTGACTCTCTTCTATCCTCCTAAAAATTCATAATTTTATTTATTTAAATTTTCTCCAAAATATATATTATATTAATTTCTAGGTTTAATCCTTTAAATTATTTTATATTTTTATATTTATTTTCCAGTCCTAATTTAAAATATATTTCAACTCTAATCAATAAATTTTATTTTATTCAAAATATATATATATATATATATATATATATATATATATATATATATATATATATATATATATATGCTTTTCTTCATTTCCTATTTTACCTTTTTAATCCATATTCTTCTAATTTTCCTTTCTCTAATCTAATTATTTAACTTATTAATTATAATGTTCATCTAATATTTTACCTAACCTTTTCCTATATTATATGTTTGTCAATTTGACCAAACTCTATTACATTACATTATTATTTTACTTTTTAATAATAACTAGTATTTTATTTTGTATTAGTTTTAAATTGGTCAATTTGACTGAGTTTATTCTTCCTAATCTAATTCCTTTTTATTTGAGAGTGGATATTTCTATAGTTATTCATATTGTTTGAATCTTTCGGATATGAACTATGTAGAATTTTTTCTTGTCCAACATTTCTAGTGGACACTCCACCCATCATCATGAACCAGAAAGCATAAAAATGCTAAGTTTAAGAATTGATTAAAGTTTGAGAGTTGATCAAAAGTACAAGTAATGAGAGGAGGAAGTCACGAATAATGGTCACAAGGATTATATATAGTTCATATATATATATATATATATATATATATATATATATATACATATACATATATATACATATACATATACATATACATATATATATATATATATATATATATATATATATATATATATATATATATATATATATATGAACTGTCAAAAGATTAGGAACATTATAATTAAAAGAAGTTGGTTAAAAAAACTAGTCAATAGAAAAGATCTAATGAAATACAAATGAGAAAGTAGTCAAGAAGTGTAGAATAATATATTTTTAAGTAATACAAATATAATTTGTGATATTAAATGGTTAATAATGGTGTTGTATATAAGTAAGACTTTTTGAAAGGTTTTCTAGTTTATTTTTCAATCTAATTTGTCTAAAATTCTACATGGATTCATTGAAATCACAAGTAAAATTCCACAGGGATTCATTGAAATCACAAGTTTGACGGGTGAACTCTACACAATTGAAGTGCCCATGGGGTTTTTGAGGGTGTTGAATCTATATATGCAATCAAAAAACTAGTTTAAACAACACAAATCAAGATTTCAAAAATCCTTTGAAAACCCCAAAATTTCTCACATATAGACAACTTTTAGAATTTTTTTATATATTTAATTTTAAATTTATATAAATAGAATTTATTTTATTATTATTAAAAGGGTAATAGTTTAGAATTTTAATTTTTGAGAATTTAGTCAAAGCTTAAAATTATAACAATATATTTAAATGATAATGAATCAATGCCACCCCAGATCCATCTTAACTTCAAATCTACCAAGTGCCTAGAGGGATCAAATATCTTTTCACTCTAAAAGAGTTTTGCATATCAAGAGATTTTATCATCATGAGTTACGAGAAATCTAGGTTGTTTTAATTTCCCCTTTAAATAGCCTATATTCCACATGAATACCATGGATTTTCAAAGCCATTTTTATTTTTATTATTATTTTTTTATTATTTCGTTATTGTTATTTTTTATTTTTATTTTTATTTTATTTTATTTTATTTTGGCTGAGTTAAAATGTCTACATTACATTATTTATTATTATTTAATTTAACTTTTTTTAATTTTAATTGCGTTGTAAGGAATTCCGCTTTGAGAATAACTCCCCCCAGCTGCCACTCTACACCCCTCTGCACAGTCATATCCATTGTTTGAGAATTAAGATTTCTTCCACCATTAGATCCCACTTTTTTAACTGCCATCTGAATCTTGATTTGTGCAACCGTTCAAAGGTCAAAGAAACAATGGAGGCCTCTTCTTCTAGCCTAGGTTTGACGAGTTCTAGGTAGGGTTTAGCCTTTACCGAAGGCAAGCGAATGATTAGAAATAATCATCAAGAAACAAAAAAAGGTCTCGGATGTAAAAATTTATTGTGTTTTTGTATTAGGCCCTAGTTAGTTTTCTTTTAATTCCTTTGTATTTTTCATTTAAACAACAAGTATGAGTGAAAAATGTAGAAATTATACAACATGCATGTATATCTTGGATTCACCCTATCTAACAATGTACTAAAGTCAAATATTGAATCGCTTCTACGAATATTTTGCGGAATTTAAAACACAATCGCTAATCACATGAACATGAAGAAAGATCAATCACACACAACACAGATAATTTCCCGGGGAAATCTTACAGCTAAAAACCCCTCTATCATATATTGTATATTCCACAAGGAATCATGAAACAATTACATACAACTCTTCTCACAAGAGTCCTCATGTATTCAACTAATTGTCTGACACTGATCTAGAAAAAATCGGGCCAATCCTCAGCCAATTCTTAGTCTGTCTTCAGCCTGCCTTGCTCATGCAGTTCATGAGTAATGCAATCCTTATTCACAAGGAATTCCAGCCTTCCTACACTATTCTGAGTATCATTGGCATCTTGTGGTGTTTTAACTACACCTGGGTAGCCTTCTAATATCACAACTGATAGTTACACTTCCCTTTCACCTAGACCTCAACCAGGTCTCCATTGGAACTGACATGCATGAAACTAATAATATGAAATCCTTAGTTGCATGTGAGATCATTGATTGGGAATTAATTAATATTTAATTCACTTGTTCTCTCACTGGTTTATCTTCAGTTACAACTAGCACAAATGTGTTTAACTCACTTAACTAAGTTAACCTGAATTAACTAATTCACCACTACACTTTGAACTCCGTTACAACTAGAATTACTCTGCATGCCTCACCAACTACCTATAACTAGAAATCCACTAGGTAACTGAGTTTACAACTCTCAGTTAAATGATTCAAATTATCATTGAGAATAGATTACAGTTTATTGTCCATCTTAATTAAGGGATAACTAAAATATACATGCACCAAAATAACCCTGTGGGCCCCACCCTAGTGTAGGCACTTAATGCACTAGGCGTGGGTGTTGAATGTTGTTTCTAGATGCCAATTTCACTATGAAACACTAACTATAATAAACCCACCAATCCACATATGATGTGTGAATAGAGAGAGTTGGGTACCATAGTCAATAGCTAGGTATGGATAGGGGGTATCGAATACATGTGGTGAGCTACAACAATAGTTAAAGATCCTAACATAGCTAGGTTAATAGCTAATTGAACATGCCATGAGGTAGTTAAGATCTCGTAAAGACCTTTATGTCCCTCCCCCGTAAATGGACCTTTATGAGCTTCTAAAATGTCCTTGAGGTTATATCGTGTATTGCTTCAATTGTTTGTTGTTATTCTTCATACTTCTTCCCATTCCATCAATAATGGATATGTGCAGTTCCCCTGCATCTAGCAGGAATTGAACTCGCCAGTTCACCAATTATGAGTTGGGTGCTTTAACCATTCAGCCATGGATGCTGGATAAAGATCATCAACATATGAAAATCAATATCAATTTAGAATGGATATAGATTACATATTTTTAAGTTCTTAGATTGATCACACTTTAAGGCAACAACTGACATTGGTAGAATAAGTTATGTGAAATAGTAGCATGTAAAAATGATTGTTCTAGTTAAATAAAATTTCCCTTCTCTATCCATAGATATCAACGAATCACAGTACAATGGACACATACATTCCGTATAGATTGGGAGGGTTAGCGATAATTGCAACAATCATCTCCCTGGTTGCTTGTAAAGTTTTAATTGTCCTTATACCAGTCACTTCAATTTCCCTTTGGTATCAAGTGAGTAACTCTACTCCATCAAAACCTACAAATCATAGCTGCATTTTTTTATTTTTTATTTCCCATGTGTGTTTTGTTAGGGTATTTGAAAATCCTAAGTATGAATGAAAAAACATAAACCAAAGGACTTGTTAAGAGGACCGCATCAAAAACCTTAAGTTATATGTACTTACATAAAATTTACAAATTGAACTCTTGACTCGGTATCAATATTTGACTAAATAGTTTTGGACTTCAAATGTAGAGATCAAATTTTGCAAACAGAAATTTGTAGTGAGTACCAATGTCCGACTGAGAAATTTTGTGTTTAGATGATTGTTTTCTTCAAGGATAAAATGGCATGCCCCTTCTTTTTGAGTAAGACCTTCTTGGTCCCATTTCTTTGTGAAGTGCTTTTCCAATTAACCAATTCAATTGAAGAATGAGAATTAACAAAGGTAAACTCAATCCAAGAATGAAAATTTGGAATCTTCCTTGTCTTGTCCTTGAATCATTAATGTGCTAATGAGGTACCCCTCTAAATGAAGTATGCCTAATCTCAAATCTGCTCCATATTTGCTTGATCATGTTCCTTTACATTCTCTATCATTGGCACCTGAAAAAAATTGTCTATCATAGCTCTCCCTTGTGAGTACATGGATTTTTTTATTTTGTCTTATGGTCTCATGGCTTAATAAATTTTCTAATAAATCTTTTGATGGTAAGATATATGATAAATGAAGTTGTATATATTTTGAGTTAGATATTTGAATCTTAGAATACCAAATATGTAGAAGATGTCGAGAGATATTGTATTTAAAAGTAAATTTGAGGTTGGTGTTATATTTGATTTCTCTAATATTTATATAAGAATAACACACATATATATCCCAACTTATCTGCATAACTCTCTCTCGTTTAGAAGAAATACCGAGACTTGTATGTTGGAAATATTTGCAACCAATTTAACAAAAAAATGTACGAGTCGTCCAGTGCAAGTTCTATTCAGGTGAGAGTTTATTCATATATTTTAACTTTTAAACCTAAATTTAAATTTACCATAAGGCAAATTCTTAAATAAGTTAATGTGAAATCAAATTACTATAAATTCAATAATTTACCTAAAATTTAATCGAAGGGTGTAATTGTATATGAGATGCCAACTCTAACAAATACGTAAAAGAAAGAACTACATATTTACCTTAGACACAGTCAAAAGTGTAGGGATTACATGCCTCAAATTTAAATATAAGTTTTGTAACATTACTGATTTTGAACAAATTAAATTGATAATGTATAAAAGTAAGATGTTTAATCAAAAATATTTGGAAGGAAAGCCACAATTCTTGGACGTGATTGATTTCCTTAAACAATGATAAAGTATTCTATAACTATTAGAAAAAATAACATGTTATGAATATATTTCATAAAAGTAAAATACTACTAAAAATGAATTAATGGATATTATAAGGGCTATAGAACCCATAATAACACAATTACTATATATAAAAACTATTTTCCTTTCTAACTAACTCATATAGGTTTAAAAGACCATCTTACATGGCTATATGCACATAAGGAAAATATTCAAACATTTCTATAGGATGGAGAAAATTGAAGTCAAATTAATGGAATGCATTCCTTAACTTAATAATAACTTGTGATATGTGCTGGTATTTTTCTACTTTATTAGATATTGTTCATCAAGAAATTACCAAAACAATGAAGATCGAAACAAGAAAAAGTACACAAGATATAGGCTCCAACCTAGGGCAAAACCCCTCCGAGGGGAAAACCAAGAAAAATACTTCTCTTCTTATAGAATATATTTACAAAGAGACTTCAAAGACCCAAATACCAAAGCTCCAAATCTTTCCAAGAACCAATTCAACCCCCCAACAATATCTTTCTCCAAGGAAGCTTCCAACCTTCGATCAGTTGCAACTTTGTTCCAGAATTTCGGCCTCTTGCAATTGCAGCTACACAGATACCCTAAATTCTCATGTGTGGAGAGAGAGAGAGAGAGATATTATCCGAAGAAACTTTTATTCTACCAGTCATTGCAATTTCCCTTGGGTATCAATTGAGTAACTCTACTGCATGAAAACTTGCAAACCATAGCTTCATTTTTTTTTTTTTTTTATCCATGTGTGTTTTGATAAGGTCTTTGCTTCTATAAATTGTTGCACTTGAGACTGCATAGAGACATTTCACAACCATTATTACATGCATCTTCCATGCACCAATGTCCTTCTTTGATTCAAATCCAACTGGATGCATCTTAAATCAAGTTAGTACATGTTTGTATTCAATGATCTTGAAAAATGTTTCATAAGAAAAACATAAGATAAGAAAAATTAGTTTTCTTGTGATGCCTTTGTATTGTTCATTGAAACAAAAATTATAAGTGAAAAATATAAAAATCGGCATCAATTTATAATTGATATAGATAGAAATTTTTAAGTTCTCAGATTGATCTCACTTTAATGCAATAACCAAGATTGGTAAAATAATTGATGTGAAATAGTAGCATGCAAAATCATTGTTCTTGTTGAATGAAATTTATTTTCTCTATCTGCAAGCATCAACGGATCAAAGTATAGTGGACATGGACATTCCTTATAGTTTGGGAGGGTTACCATTTGTAGTTATTCAAATTTTAGGAATTGCAATAATCATCTTGCTAGTTACTTGGAAAGTTTTAGTTGTCCTTATACCACTCATTGTAATTTCCCTTTGTTATCAAATGAGTAACTCTGCTCCATGAAAACCCTCAAATAATAGCTGCATTTTTTTTTTAATTTAAATCCATTTAATTTTCATGCCATCTTCCTCATGTATCATTTCAATATTTCTTTGAAATTTTTTACTTTTAAAGGGAATAGCCCTCTCTTGATATTTGATTACAATGGTATTTTTTATGTGTTACTACTTTGTAGCATTATTGCATATCATCTTCTATGGACCTGGCTAGATTGGTGGGCATTAAAAAGGTTCCTATCATACACCATTTTGTGAAGTCTCTTATAGGAGTTTCTATAATAAGAAGTTTTAATCAAGAAACTCGCTTTACATCTCATCTATTAGGGAGCTAGCTAGATTGGTGGGCATTAGAAAGGCTCTTATCATACATCATTTGTGGAGTCTCTAACAGGAGCTTCGATAATAAGAAGTTTCAATCAAGAACCTCACTTCATGAACACAAATATTTTCCTAACTGATTATTACTCAAAGCTCTCCTTTCACAATAGTGCAACAATGGAATGGCTCTACCTTCGACTAAATTTTCTGTCCAATCTTGTATTTCTCATTATATTATTGTAGGTTTGTAATAAATGATTATTATATCCTAGGAGGTTTTGAAAAGGAAATATCTTATGATCACCCATTATGAGTTGCAGTTAAGAGGAGAAAGTTATTCAATGGAAATATTATGAATGCATGTGGCTATTGCGGTGAGCTCTTCATGCGTCTAGCAAATGAAAGAGTCAAAAAAAGGATGTTATTAGAATAATTATACATTGTTGTCAAGTACCATGAGTATTTCCTTCATGGAGGGAATGTTCTCATACATTCTACATGTTAATTCTTATGGAAGTATTCTTTCTCTACCTATGAATTTTATTTCCACCACAAAGGCCTCGGAAACTAGATTTTACGAAATGGGATCCATGTCAATCAAACTTAGTAGATTATTGATGTCCTATATCCTTATATCTAAGTGTTATATCCAATTTTAGTGAGATCTAGATCATTAATGTGAAATTATATGGTATATTTCTTTTACCTTTATTCTTGGGAAATCTTTCAAGGTGTGAAGTATTTTTCTAATGCTTTAGTTATAGTATTTGCAGTTTTTTGTATGCTATATCTTTTGTTGGTATTTCTGACATCATTGCAGCAATATCAACACCTTGAAACTATTCCAACCTTCTAATGCCAAGAATTAATCCCTAATGGTGGGATTTCACATTATTGGATTTACAAAGTGTTAATTAGTTGATATGTAAAATTGGATGTGTACAGAGTATTTGTTTTTATCCTTGTGAACCTCATCTCCTTGGTGACTCCTCATTTGCCAGAGTCTGAACTTTCTTATCCTATATTTTTTTTCTTTCAGGAACTGGTTTTATCATAAATGTAATTGTAATTAGGTAGAAAAATTAATCATGTTGTATGCTCTTTCGAAGGTGTGGAAGTATCAGCTACTATAATTTTTCCTATATTTCACTTCTATCTGTTGAATGGTGTCTACTATTTGTCTATTTTGCAAATGGGAGTGGATATTGAATATATTTTCATTAATAGAAAATGGTTAAAAATTACCTGCACTAAGATCGAAGAAGCATTCAAATAAGGAAATGATTGTGATTTTTCCAAATCCACTATGACTAACAAGTACTACTATCTTGCGAGCATGAATAGAAACGTAAAAATCTTGAAAGACAATTTTTTTTTTAGATGAATAACTAAATCAAACCTTATGTAGTTCAATGTGCCCCTCTACTTGTGATAAAATCTCGCCTTCTAGAAGGTTGTGATTCATATCTCGCTTTCGTTTTATCATGCTTAGAAATTTATATGCAATTGCGAATAACTAAGTGAAAGTGTAATCACATCACACAAATGGAATACATTTTTTCTTTTTTTCCTTTTAATTAAAATGAAATAGAAAACTATATTATTGTAATGTTTAATGTACATGCTATACACATCTTGTGCAGATATTTCAATCTAGTTCGAACTCCTAGAAGAAATATATTGTCCTTTCCATATGTAGATATAAAGTCCTTTCCATATATAGATATAATTTCTTGTTTTTTAACATATGGTTTATTGGTGTTTTACAAAAACATACCACATATAATTTCTTACATATTTAGGTATTCTTGTGGATCTATACATCCTCATGGCTGTAAGTTTTGGGAAGTTAAACAAAAACTTGATCTCTCTTGCTACATTCATGAGAGAGATAAAGATACTAACTTTTAGGATACACAAATAATATTATCACTGGTGACTGGATTTTTTATATTAATATCACGCAAAATTGGATCAAGTAAGCATGATTTCATCCTTTTGATAATGGGTTATATGTTCCTCCAAAATGAACCATACTCTTATTCACACCTCCATGGGTAGTGAAGGTCGTTCATCTTTTCCATTGAAGCCCCCTAAGTTTCTTTTGGGCTCAATCCTCAAAAAAATTTCTTGTAACTTCTTGTTAGAGTTAAGACATGTTATCTTCAGTTCTTGCATATGTCCATCTTGATGGTTGTTTGCTATTGAATATGGTGAAGCATTACATTGTCTAGATGTATCCCCAGCCAAGGTTGGGTTTCTTTCCTTATATCGTACTACTAGATTTTGGGGCATGAAGTTGAAATTGGCATAGAAAGCATGGGTTTGTTAACAAATCAATAATGAAATCACAGTTTACGCATGGTATCCATCTATACATGTTGGATTTTCACCCATGTCAAATGTGATATTATATTTTATTATTTGTAGATGGATAGGTGGCCTCATTTAGATTGGGGTATTGTCTAAGGATTTTTCCACATTTATGAAGTGTTTGAATCAATTCAACAATATTGTCTCCGTGAATCTAGAAATTGTTCTCTCTTAATATTTCCCACAAATATATCTCAAATGGTCCACCCATCTATAAATTGTGCTCTCTTAATATTTCCCGCAAATAGATCTCATATGGTCCACTCATCTACAAATTATAATTGCAGACTTGAAAATTATTTATTTGTCATTCGTGACAAGGTTTTATTTGGCAATATTACTTAATAGCATGATCATTTCAAAATATAATATGAAACTGATTTAATTTGGTTCAAATATTGATAATTTTAATGTAATACTTACCTATCATTAATTGTTTTTATACATGTTCTTTATATGTAATGACAGTGAATCCAATTCAATGTGACATATTCTTCATTAAAAATTGATAACATAATGAATTTACTCATTTGTATTGAAAATGGATTTTGAATGAAGTATGAATTATTTCACACTCACAATAATTTTCATAAGAAGTTCAAATTTTATTTATTTATAATAATAATATTTTATATTAAAAATAAAAATAAAAGAATGTCCACAAGACAATGTTGTCCACTTTTAAATTTTTCTTTTCTTTTGAATTTCTTTTATAATATGGGATATGATTCATATTAGAAAATGTTTCAGATAAATTTGATAACTTTGTAATATAAAAGGGTAAAGAATGGACATGTAGAATGTAGAAGATATTTTTAATGATAAAATGTTAAGTATGTTTTTTATTTTTTTAAAATGTGTTTGCATTGAATTTTTTATATTGTAAGATATATGAGTAAATGAAAATAAATTATAAATATGAAAGACTGCATAAACAATACAAGTTTAAATTAATTTTTGATGTTGATAATTAGTCATGATCAAATACAAAGTTGGAGTGTTTTTTTTCTTGATAAACTACTTGTGTCCATTCCTCTTTCGAGTTTTGGATAGGCATATTAAGTCTAATGTAATTCACTTTCTTGATTAAAATTCTCAAATGAGGATTCCCATATATTTCACTATTCAATTTCTTGATTCATATTCTCAAATGATGATTCCTATATATTTCACTCTATTTCTTTCTCCTCTATTCACTTCATTTGTTTTTCCTTAAATTGATCAATCCAACTCATGTGAGATAAGGGATGTTACACTACACCAGTGTTTGAGAATTAGAAATTCCTATGTGATTTCACTTTATTTTTGTGGATTTTTAGAAGAACTTCATGTCTAATATGTGTTATCAAGTTGAAAATAAATTATCAGACCGAAAATATATATATTACATAATATTATCACTTGAAAATAAATTATCAACCCATATATATATATATATTACCCATTACTAATTGTAACCCAATAAGAACTTCTAAAGGAAGACTGTAAGTACATGTTTTTTATTGGATTGTGTGAATAATCAATGTCTTCAACCATGTATAGGGTTCTTCATGTAAATTGTTGCAATGGTTTGTTGCAATTGCCAATATAAATCGATGATATATACAAGAACTTATAATACATATTATAATTTTTGCCACCAAGAGATCTAAACCCTACATTGTTGAGGTAACTGATTTATCTTTATCTTCTAGCTTTGAATGACATTGTGTTACTAATTTTTATCTTCAATGATTTTTTATATGTGTCGATTCTTCTCGAATTTGTGCCTTACATCATTTCCTTTGCAAAATCTGGTGCAATTGCTAGTTTTATTTTTATTTGTATCTAATTTGAGTTAGTCAAAATGTTAAACATTACTTTACAACATCTCTTCCATACTTAGTTGGAGAGGGTCTCTCGACGCAATAAAAACATTTTTATTTATTATTAATATTTGGTTAATAGCTTAGAATTTTAATTTTTGTACATATAAATCAAATTATATATATAGGGGTTTTATATTATTTTTATATTTTATATAGATAAATTTATTTATTTATTTATGGGAAGAACATGATATGGTTAATAGAATAAATTATTAAGGTCTAATGTTATGATATTTTCATATATAATATTGAAATATATTAATGAGAAAAAAATGAAAAATATATAAGAGTAAAATTAATCACATATATATGAATTTATTCAAAGAGGGAGGGAACAAAACTTAGGCAAAAGGGAGGAGGAGGAGGGTGGCAGGATAGGGGGAAGGGGAAGAAAGGAAATCAAAAAAAGGGAGAACGAGGTAGGAATGGGGGTTTAAGAAGAAAGGAGATATATTATAGGCTTCCAAGAGTGGCTAAGCTTATATTCATCTTCCCTATTAAAATTATTGGGGTTTTTTTCAATTTCTAAGGTTTACCTAATGACACGATAATTATGAAAAGGGATACAGGAAAGGGTTCGAGCATGGTGAAAGAAAATAAGGTGCTTGGTGATAAAAGAGTGCTCATCCATGGAAAAAATTGATCTGTACTTATGTAGGAATGCAATAGAATACAAATATAAACATATAAACAGAGATGCAATAGAAATAAGTCTTCAATTTATCAATATCAAAGAACTAAGAGATGCTTACAAGCATAGTGAAAATAAACTAGCTCGGTTGATGGTAGCTTATCTCTCAGAATAGATGTGGCGGTTACATACCTCTCAGCTATGTTACAATGAGAATAAAGGGAATTTTTATTATTTAACAACAACGGGAAATCGTAAACAACCAAAACTCTAACCCAGGGAGATGGAATGCCAAGAGTTGGCGGGCTCCATTAGGGTTAGTTGGGCAACCAACTTCCTTGGATCGTAACTTGGTCATATGATCTATGTTTGGCACGTACAATATCTCATTGGAAATATATCTTTGATTACTACATTATTTTCAACAAATTTGAGCTTGTTGCAGACCTCTAAAAAATTCCATTTAGGGGGTCAAAACAACTCTAGAAGTTAAGGGCCTGAAAAACTACTAAAAATATTAAATGTTGTTATAATCAAGGAAAATTATGAAATCCACTGGAGGTTTAGGAGGAATAGGTAGGTGGCCACTATCCATCTAGATCATTGCTCCCCCTTAAGAAGAAATGGTCCCCATTGTGTGCAGGACCTCCATGAGGTGAGTAAATTTATGTTGAACCTAGTCCCTAGTGAACCACTTGCCCTGGTGAAGGAGTTAGCATGATTTAACAACTTGATATAGTTAAATACTCTATTGGAGATTGTTATTGATCTTTGTGTTCATTATCTGGTCATTTTTGGCCTACTCTATGTAGATTGGGTTGAGATCTGTGGGTGTCAGCTGCTCAGCAATGTTGGATGTGTCCAACAATGGGGAAAAGTATGGTCGCAGTCATTCCACATTAAATTTTGGGTGCAGGCCAAGGAATGAAGGAATTTTGAGCTCATAGGAATTGTCCCCTACAACCTTGGTGATCATGTATGACCCATATGAAAGTGAGTGAAGCTTGTTTTTGGGCCCACTGATGTGCTCCTACAAATGTAACCAAACTTTGTCGCCCACCTCGAACTTGTGTGGAACCTGATGTTGATCATGACGATACTTGTAGTTAGCAGTGGCTCTGTCCAATATGTCATGGACCTAATCACAGATCTGATGAATTATCTCAATGAATTTTTTACCCATGTCAGCTTCGAACTAGAAATTAGATAAATATTCTTGAGTAGTTGCAAATGGTATGGCCACATCGATGGGACATAGTGGCTGGAATCCAAACCCCACCTTAAAGGGGTTGTGTCCATTTGAGTTGTGGAGAGTGCTTTTGTAGATGTGTTGGAAATAGGGGAGTCTTTCATCCCATGTACATGGATTATTCGAGTTTTATATGCACAGAATTTTCACAATCATCCTTTTGACATCCTTTATTTGGCCATTAGTCTATGGGTGGAAGTTCATGGACTTAGTGAGCTTGGTATCCAGCATCAACCATAGGCTTGAAAAAAATGTACTCATGAACCTGTTGTCTTGATCTTAGATAATGGATTGCGGGGTCCTAAATTGTACCCACACTGGTTCAAAGAACAGATTAGTAGTGGATTACGATATGATACTCTTCTTGTAGGCTGTTAGAATGGCCATCTTAGATAATCTATTGACAACCATGAAAAAGCTGATGTGCATTTATGCAGGAACGCAATAGAATACACATATAACCATAAATACATAGATGCAGCAGAAATAACACTTCATTTCATTAATATCAAAGAGCTGAAATTTGCTTACAGACAGAATGGAAATAATCTAACTAGGGCATTGGCAGCTTATCTCTGAGAAGAGATGTAGCGCCTATAGGTCTCTGAAATATATGTTATAATGAGTCTCAAAGGCTTATATATTATTTAGAAACAATGTAAAACCCTAAACATCCAAAAACCTAACCATAGGAGATGAAACGCCAAACTATGGGCCACGTTGGGGTAAATTGGTACATCAATTTCCCAGAGTCGCAAATTTGGCATACAATCTCCATTTGACGCACATGATACATCATTAGAAAGATCTATCCAAGGAATAAAATGACTAACCATGAATGTATATTATAGAACCGACTACAAATTTTCGGACAAACAATGCCCAAAAAATGTCGTTTAGGGCCTCAAAACGGCTCCAAAAGTTCAGGACCCGAAAAACTGCTAAAAATAGTAAGTTGTACCGAAACTGAAAAACTGAAAGAGTCAATGGTGGGGCCCCAAATTGAATAGGTGGGTGGCCACCAATATCCATCTATATTATTCCTCCCCCCTTAGGAAGAAATGGTCCCCATTATGTTGAGTTCCTCCATGAGATGAGGAAACTTCTCCTGAACTTGGTCCCTGGTGAACCGTTTGACTTGGTGCAGGAGTTGGCCAGCTTTGACAACCCGATATAGTTGGATCTTATGTTGGTGAGTTTTCTTGATTTTCATGTCTATGATATAATCTATGGTGGCCTGTTCCATGCAGTCTGGGTTTAACTCTATTGGTGTGAGTTGTTCTGTGATGTCAGAGGTGTCCAGTAGAGGTGGAAAGTAGGGATGAAGGCGGTCCAAATTGAATACTGGGTGTAGACCAAGGAATGGTGGAATACTGAGCTCAAAGGCATTGTTCCATACAGCCTTGGTGATGGTGTACAACCCATAACAGAGTGGGTAAAGCTTGCGGAGGGGTCCAGTGAGGTGCTTCTTTTGAAAATGTAGCCAGAATCTGTCACCCACCTGGAAGTTATGTAGCACCCGATGTTGATCATGTCGTTGCTTGTACTTAGCATTGGCTCTATCCAATATGTCATGAACCTATTGGTGGATTTTCTAAATGCGCTCGATGAAGCTATTCACTTTGTCATCTTTAGACTAGATATGAGCCGAATCGGCCCGAGTAGCCACAAATGGCATGGCTACGTCAATGGAACATAGTGGCTAGAATCCCAAGCCCAGCTGAAAGGGGCTGTGGCTGGTTGAGCTTTGGAGATCCCAATTATAACTTTTTTGTACATAATGGAGGCTCTCATCCCATGTGTGTGGATTCTTTAAGTTGTACATGCGCAAAATGTGTACAATCGTCTTGTTGACGACCTCTTTCTGGCCATCCGTTTGGGGACGGAAAGTTGTGGACTTCGTGAGCTTGGTGTCCAGCATTGACCAAAGGCTAGACCAAAATGTGCTGAGGAACCTACTATCCCGATCTAAGATGATAGACTATGGGATCCCAAAGTGCACCCACACTCGTTTAAAGAAGAGTTTAACAGTGGCTTCTACTGTGATATTCTTCTTGTAGGCCACCATAATGGCCATCTTTGAGAATCTGTCAACGACCATGAAAACACAGTTGTTTCCATGCTTAGTAGAAGAAAGGCTCAACATCTAATCCATGGAGATGGATTCCCAAGGTCGATTAGGGGTAGGTAGTGGAGTATAAAGGCCTTGCTTTTGTATGGTCGGTTTGGCAATGGCGCAAGTAGTGTAGGATCTAATGTACTTCCCGACATCCTGTCGAAGGTTCAGCCAATAGAAATACTTCTGAAGTGCTGCCATTTTTTTCTCGACCCCGAAATGCCCAGAGACTCGACTGTAGTGTGCTTCCCATATCATCTTGGAAGGCTCGCTTGAAGGAACACAAAGGTGTCCCAGGTGACATAACAGTGCATCTTGGATGTGAAAATTTGGAACTTACATAACCCCCAAGAGTGCCTTGTATGTGTGACTGAATTCTGGATCGCTCTTGTAGAGAAGTGACCAATCAGAAGTCTCTTGCCCACAATATTTGATAATGGTGGTTAGCGCCACGATCGATGGTCAGCTAAGGTAGTCTGCAACATTATTGGTGCTACCCTTCTTGTAGTTGATGTTCAAATGAAATTTTTGCAGATATGTGGGCCACTTCTTATGGCGATCATTCTGCAACTTCCCTTTTGTTTGTATGAACTGCAATGGTCAGTGGTCTATGTGGATGATTGTTTCCTTCCCCAAAATGTAATGCTTCCATTGTCGACAAGCCTGCACAATGGAATACATTTCTTTGTCATAAGTGGGATACTTGTAGACTATGTCGAACAATGTCTCGCTATGATATGCCATTGGATGCCCCTGTTGAGTAATAACTGCCCCAATAGCATAGTTAGAGGCATCTGTCTTGATCTCAAATGGTTGTTGCAAGTCTGGTAATGTGAACACTGGGGAAAACCAGAGGCGATGTTTCAATTCAATGAATGCCTTCTGTTGAGATTCTGACCAAATGAATATTGCTTTCTCTCCTCCCTTGGTTACTTGACTCAAGAGCCAAGTGATATGAGAGAATCCCAACACGAACCTGTGGTAGAAATTAGAAAGACCCAGAAAGTTGCGAAGATATGTTAGAGTGGTTGGGGCTGGCCAATCCCGAATGAATTTGATCTTGGTTGGATCCACATGCACCCCCCTTTCATCAATAATGTATCCCAGATATTGAACCTAGGTCATGCCAAAAGTGCACTTCTCCAAATTGGAACACAACTTGTGTTGTCGTAGTGATTAGAGGACTTGTCGGATGTGGTGGAGGTGCTCTTCCCAAGTATGGTTGAATATCATAATGTCATCCAAGTAAACCACTACAAATGAGTTGGTGAATGGCCACAATATGTCATCCATCAACCTCATGAAGGTTGGCGTGGGAGCATTCGTCAACCCTAAAGGCATGACTAGCCATTCAAAAAGGCCCTCCTTGGCTTTGAAGGTAGTATTTCACACATCGGAGGGTTTGATTGGTACCTGGTGATACCCAGACTTCAAGTCGATCTTGCTGTAATATTTTTCCCTTTTGAGTTTCTCTAGAAGGTCATCAATTCGTGGGATCGAGTCCCTATTTAGGACAGTGATCTTGTTCAACACCCAATAGTCAATATAGAGTCTCCAAGTCCCATCCTTCTTTTGTACCAACACGATCGGGCTCCAACAGGGTGATGAACTTGGCTGGATGTAAAATTTCTACAGTAGCTCCTGAATCTTCCTCTTTATTTCATCCTTCTCCAGAATAGAGCATCGATAGATCGGTCCATTGGGTAGCAGCACACCTAGGGTTAGATCAATGAGGTGCTTGACCTGACAGTGCAGAGGCACCCCTATGGGTGAGGTGAATATTTCCCTGTACTCCTCCACAACCTTGTCAATTTGTTGTTTTCATGCAGAGGAGCCATGTTTAGAGGTTGTGGCCATAGTCTTCTTCTTTCCCTCGGGGCGGATCATCAGGAAAACAAATTTCCTAGTTTTGGAAATGAGGTTACTGCATTGTTTTGTAGTAACCAAAGAGATAGCGGCAGGTGGTGGTACCTCTGGTATCCTGTACAACTTATTTCCCAAAGTAACAATAACATAGCAAGGTCAGAACTCATGCACATCATGTCACTTCCACAAGTATTGTTCGCCTAATAATACATCACAAACATCAAGAGGAAGGGCTTGATGTTGTAAGGAAGGTGGCACTGTTGGCTGACGTAGAGATCTCATCCTTAGAGAAGCCACCAGACGGTATATTGTTATGGATGTGATGTGGTCTGCAAGCCCAATAACTTCACGGCATTTACTGAAACGAGGTTCTTTTGGCTCCCATTGTTAACAACAAAATGTAGCGGGGAACCCTTTACCCACATATGGGAGTGGAAGAGACGCTCCTCCTCCTCTGGATCTTCTTCTGGATCTTCATAGTAGAAACATTGGTGTTGGGCTCCGCATCAATAATATTCTTCCATTTTTCATTCCCTTTATCAGGTTCTGATTTAGAGTCAGAGCATGCATCTAATTCAGAAGCCCTCATCTTGGCCACCAGCGATTGCTTGGCCCCACACTCACTTGTGTTATGAGTGGAGATATTATGGAACTCACACCACTTTCTTGTGTCCTTATTTGGCTTCGTGGTGTTGTTATTTTCTTGTGGCTTTGACAGGTTGTCTTGGGCCAGCATGCCTTGGCTTTTTCTTTTGTTATGCGGTTTGGGGGCACCTTTCACTTTCTTTTGATTCACAGATCCAAAGTCTCGCTTCTTCTGTTTGAATTTTTGCTCAATCTTGGTAGCATATCAGCATGTCGTACCAAGTGAGGAGATGTCGAGGAACTCCATTTCCTCCTAAATATATCTGTGTAGACAACTACGATTCTTTCGCACTAAATTTTTCTCTGAATCTTTGATACCCAAATTTTTGCACAAGTTATGGAACAGATTCGTCAGCTCACACACATATTTATCCCTTTTTTTCTACAGCGTGGTCTGTTGTATGTACTTGTCCTCATATTTGTTGGGTGTGGAGCCTGACTATATTGTTTATTTTGTATCATAGCGTTGGACCCTTGTACCTTAAGGGGGAAGCAACGCCGCCCGTAATTAAACGCTGCCTAGGGGGTCCAGGGGGGGCGACTGTGACTTTCTAGTCAATTTGGGTCATTCATTAGGCAGATGATATGATGGTAGAAGTTGTGTTTAGTTTAGGATTTTTTTCCCTAGAAGGAAATCCCTTGCTTTGTATGAGGGTATTGTATTGCGGACGTGTGTTGTATGTGCATTCTCAGAGCGAGAAACAGATAGGGAGACTGTGAGAGAGAACAGAGGATATTACAGCGGATCTACTGTAGATTTTGTCTCCTAATTTTGATGGATAATAGAAAGTAAGGGTTGGATGTTTGGGGTGGATGTAGCCCAAACTAGGTGAACCACGTATATCTGTGTCTCTCTCATTTTATGTGTTTTATGTGCTTGTGTTTTCCGCATATTTTATGTGTTGCATTGCTCTGTAATATATAATTTTATAAAAATTGGTATCAGAGCCGAAGGTCTATTTGGTTGATAAAATCACAGGAAAGAAGGGTTCCTGGTTTGAGTGGGAGCAATGGTGGAAGATGGTAAGTTTAGGATTGAGAAATTTAACGGCCAAAACTTCCCATTGTGGAAGATGTAGATGGAAGATTATCTGTGTCAGAAATATTTGTACCTACCATTGAGCGGAAACACAAAGAATTTGATGACTATGACAGATGAAAAATGGGAGATTCACGATAGAAAGACACTCGGAACAGTATGGTTGTGCCTCGCGGTGTCGGTAGCCTTCAATATTTCGAAGGAAACAACAACATAGAGTTATATTAAGGCATTGGCGAAACTATATGAAAAACCCTTGGCCTCAAACAAGGTATTTCTTATTAAACATTTATTTAATATGAAGATTTCGGAAGGTGGACCTGTTGCATACCATTTAAATGATTTTAATATATTTACCAGTCAGTTAAGTTCTGTAGGGGTAAAATTTGGTGATGAAGTTAGATCTCTATTACTTTTGTGCTCATTGCCAAAAAGTTGGAATGGTTTAGTTATGGCCATTAGTAACTACGTCTCTGGACCTAGTACTTTAAAGTTTGATGATATTGTCGGTGCTATCCTTAGCAAGGAAATGCGATGGAAAAGCTCCGGTGAGACATCGGGTAACGCTTTGAGTGTAGAGTCTAGGGGAAGAAGAATGGAAAGAGGAAAGAGCTTAGGATATCGCAGTAAATTAAGGAAAGGTAGATCCAAGTCCAGATCAGGGATAGTGTGTTGGAAATGCGGAAAGAAAGGACACCTAAAGAAAGACTGTAGATCTCGGAAGGGAAAAGAAGGAGATTCACAGCAATAAAACAATCATGAAGCAAATGTGACAGGTGATGTTTTACAAGGTGTTTTGATTCTTTCTTTCGAAAATGTTACCAATTCCTGGGTGGTAGATTCAGGGGCCTCATTCCATGCCACATCTGATAAGAAATATTTTCATGACTATGTTCAAGGAGATTTTGG